>BSQZ01000242.1:0-41897 GCA_033239005.1 Lamellibrachia satsuma | reverse complement strand
AGCTTTGCATCACGTGGTAGCGCCTAACAGGCAGCATGCCAAAATTTAACTCTCTGTGTCTAATCATGTTTTCAAAGGATTATACGACGAGCTGCTGATTCATGCCATCACTACACACTCGTGAAGGTTCAGTGATTGCTGCGACGTAGTTTTTATATATCTACAAAGTGTATGTTATCTATAATTTAAGAAGTTTTATATATAGCCTTTGGACAGACGTCAGCCATCCGTGACGCCTACACATTTTGTGGACCAGAAGTCGTCGTAGGCCTAACGAGCAAGTGACCTAATTCGGTCGATTGCAATCACCAAGGCTCTTGTTTCGCGAAGCGTCTACTGAATATCATTCGGACTTTGCGCCCAGCCTCTACGGGTGTCACTCCGCGATTACCGGATTTAACAAGATTTAACAAGATTTGCCATCCAAGCCAAAGGCCCAGATGGCAAGTGGACAAGGAAGCCATTGGCTTATCGAGAGTCCAACAATGTTCATCTACTTATAACCCGCCCTCCTGAGATATGTGTCAACCTTATTTTTAAACATATTCACGCTGCTAGCAGTTACACAATCTGTAGACAATTTGTTCCATTCATTTATTGTCCTCTGTGAGAACGAGTGCTTCCTGATGTCCAATCTACATTGATCCTTTACTAATTTTACCTCATGTCCTCTAGTTCTGCTATCCTTCTTGAGTGAGAAAAACATATTTCTATCAATATTTTCATACCCATTCAATATCTTAAAAACTTCAATCTGATCTCCTCTTAACCTCCTTGTCTCTAGAGTTGTTAAACCACATTCTTTCAGGCGTTCTTCATAACTAAGGTCTCTCAGTTCTGGAATTATTTTAGTTGCTCTCCTTTGTATGCGTTCAAGCGTATCTATATCTTTCTTACGATATGGTCTCCATGCTTGTATACAGTATTCTAAATGAGGTCTAACTATTGCTTTATAAAGAGGTATAATTAACTTTTTCCCTTGTATGTTATGTTTCTTCTAATCAATCCAAGAATTTGATTACCCTTTGAAGCTGCAATACCACACTGCTCTGAAACTTTCATATCAGCGCTTATTGTAACTCCTAAGTCCTTTTCTTTTACAGTAGTACCCAGAACAGTATCTCCCATTTTATAGTTTACATTCAAGTTCCTATGTCCTGTATGTAGGCATTTACATTTCCCAAAATTGAACAACATCTGCCATTTCTCAGACCATTTCACTAATCTGTCTAGATCGTTTTGTAAATGTTGTTTATCACCATCAGTATTAACCTTTCTAAACAGTTTTGTGTCATCCGCAAATTTCAGTACGTTACTTGTTATACTGTCGTCCAAGTCATTGATATAAATTAAGAATAATATAGGTCCTAATACTGATCCTTGAGGTACCCCACTCAAAACCGATTTCCAATTTGAAACTTCTCCATCTACTACAACTCGTTGTCTTCTGTCAGTCAGCCATTGTTCTATCCAGTCAGTTATGCTGTCCCCGATACCATGGGCTTTTAATTTAAGTAGTAATCTTTGATGTGGCACTTTGTCAAAAGCTTTCTGAAAATCTAAGTAGATAATATCTACTGGCGATCCCACGTCTATCCACTTAGTGATTTCTTCCAAAAACATAACATATTTGTTAAGCATGACCTCGCTTTAAGGAATCCATGTTGAGATGAATTTAATAATTTATGCTTAACGAGGAATTCCACCATATGGTCTTTAATTAACCTTTCTAATAATTTACAAATCACTGACGTTAAACTCACTGGTCTGTAATTCTCTGACTTATTTCTCGAACCCTTTTTAAATAATGGTATGATGTTTGCTTCTTTCCATTCAAACGGAACAACTCCCTCTTTTAATGACAAGTTGAATACTCTTGCAAGTGGTATACTGATTTGTTCTACTGTTTCCATTAGTAATTTTGGAGGAATCCCATCCACTCCCGGTGATTTGTTATCCTTCATTGCCTTTATTTTCTTAGCTACCAATTCTGGAGTTACAACTAACGGACCTAACTAGTCAGATTTAGCCCCCTGAAATTTAGCATCAGCAACTGGTAATGAACTAATATCTTCTTTGGTAAACACTGAACTGAAGTAACCATTTAGGTCTTCCGCCATTAAAAACCCCTGTGATATTATATTTCCAGCACTGTCTTCTAGAGGTCCAACCTTGTCTTGTACGTTTTGTTTACTCCTGACATATGCATAAAACTCTTGCTGTCATTGTTTATGTTACATGCTAGTTTTTGCTCATAGCTTCTTTTAGATTGTCTGATTTCAGTTGTAGCTGCATTAAGTGCCTCTTTGTATTTTGCATAGTCTTCGTCCTTTCTGGTACGCCTATAAACCCTCCACATAGTTTGTTTTAGCATTATTTTTCTAATAGCCTCTTTTGACAAGTGTTTCTTTCTACACCGTTTTCCTTGTTTTTGGAAGGGAACAAATTTATCGATGATACTCTCAATTTCATATTTTAGAATATTCCAACATTCAATTGCGGTCTTATTCATCAGCATGTTATTCCAATCTAGCTTTGCTAAGTATTTTCTCATATCTTTGTAGTTACCTTTGTGGAAGTTTCTCTTGTACGTTTTCTTATTTTTACTTTCTGATTTTACATTGATGTCAAAATGTATTTGATTATGGTCACTATTACCCAATGGTTCAAATATTTTTACATTGTCCACTAATTCTTTTTGTGATGACAAAACTATATCTAATACATTTTCTCCCTGGTTGGTTCTAGTACGTGCTGAGTAAGAAAGCTATCCTGGATTAAAAATAGAAATTGTTGGTCCTCAATCCCTGTGCTCTCTAGAGAATTCCATTGTATGTGTCCATGGTTAAAATCTCCCATTATGATACATTCCCTTTACTAACTTCCTTTATAGCGTTTTTTATTTTTGTGTTGTCCTCTTCGTTTATGTTTGGACTTCGTAAACTAATCCAATAGTTAATTTTGAATTTCCTGAAACAATTTTGCACCAAACAGCTTCATCGCAATCTGCTTCCCTTTCTAGTTTTATTTCATAAGCCTGAATAGATTCTTTAACATATAAAATAACTCCCCCGTCCCTTCTTCCTATTCGATCTTTCCTAAACATTACATATCCTGTCAGTCCTAATTCAGCATCTGTTATATCTATGTTGGCCCATGATTCAGTTATACCAATTATGTGAGGGTCAATATCGTCTACCATAATGTTTAATTCGTTTTTCTTATTTACTATGCTCCTTGCATTTAAACATACGCATCTATAACCTTTTTCAGAGATGTTTTTCGGGTGATTTGATATTGGTTTATCTGTGCTAGTGGCCTCTTGTTCTGCTTGAGACACCTCTAGGTAACCCCCCTGCACTTCTAGTTTAAAGAATGTTTACTTCCAAAAATATTTGTCATTGTACCCAAGTCACTATCTACTGCTGCTGAAAGTTTGTCCGCGAATACTGCCGCCCCCTTTCCTCTTAAATGAAGCCCATCCTTCATGTACATATCAGCCCTCCCAACAAAACTTCCCCATAAATCCACAAATCCAACTTCCTCTTCCCTACATAACTTCTGGACTAACATGTTAATTGCCATCCCCCGACAATTTCGATATTTGTGACCCCTCCTGCCCATTACAGGTAAAATCCCTGACAGTATTACCTGCTCAACCCGCGTCTGTTTTAGTGTTCTGACCAACTGCCTATATTTCCTAACTATGGCAGTTGTACCCTCCCTCTCTACGTTATTTGTCCCTACGTGTACTAAAACAGATCCACCCTTACCCGAGCCTACGATGTTTTTTACCCTCTCAGTTATCGCCTCTATTTTGGCTCCAGGCAAGCAGACCACCACATCATCTCCCTTGTTTAAGACTCTGTCGGTCTTCCTAACTATCGAATCCCCCACAAACACCCTCGCTCTCTTCCTCACCCCCTCTATCACTGCTGCAGAATAACTCTTCCGTTCGATCCCCTCCATCCCATTCTGTCCTGACCCCTTCCCTCCTGTCTCCTTCGCTCCTGTCTCCCCCACTTCCCACTCCTTTGCTCTTGTCTCTCCCACTTCCCTCTCCTTCACTCCGGTTGTTTTCCCTCCCGTCTCCCCCACTCCCTTCTCCTTCCCTCCTGTCTCCCCCACTCCCTTCTCCTTCCCTCCTGTCTCCCCTACTCCCCTCTCCTTCGCTCCGGTTGTCTTCCCTCCCGTTCCTTTCCTTCCCGTCTCCTTACGTCCTGTCTCCCTACGACCTGTCACCTTCCCTCCTCTCAGCTTCCTCCCAGGCTGCGGTGAGCTCTCCCTAGCATCTCTTGTGTCTTTCCCCACTTTATCATCTACTGTTCCCCCACCGGAACTACTGCCACAACCCCCCTGTTCCCTTCCCACTATTGCCACAACGAGCAGCCTCAGCTCTTCCAACTCCACCTCTAGTTCCTTCATCTTCGTACATCCCCTACACTCAAAACTAAAACTATCTGCCTGGACCTCAGCCCAGGACTTCTCGCACCCATACATTACATGCATTGATCAGACGCTTGGGACTATCCGTAACGCGCCCAACTTCACGTGGCAAACGTATGAAGCGCCATCCAAGTCAGTGAAGCGCGCATGTGATTGGTCAGTCACCGCTCCGCGTCGCGCGGTTCGTGTCAGTGAAGCGCGCATGGGATTGGTCAACGGTCGCGACGGGCTTCCCTCACGGTCCCGAAATAGCTGTCCTGCGTTGCAGTGACGTCAGTGACTGTGGTCACCCCTACTTTTCTCGAGTTGTGCCCATGAGGGGGGTCACTCAATACATCGCCAGCTAGTACGTGCATCATATCCTCCCGACAAAATCCACGTTTTATTTTCTGTATCCAACACACGTTAACGCATGCAAGTTACAATGCTATTAAGCTTACTGCTTTCAAATTTCGTACTTTAAATAAGATAAATGTATCTTTTATATAAGTGACGTCAGTAGCCTCTTAACTTGGCTAGCTGCGCAGATATAAATAGAACGTTGCCGGTGATCTCAGCCTGTTTGAGGGCGTGATGTTGGCCAGAAATAAGTGTCCGACAGTGAACTCGGCCTGTGCGGCAGTGATCTCGGCCTGTCATTTTCTATAAAAACCGACGTTAGATAAAACTTCTTCTTGTCTAGTCAGTGATCTCGGCCTGTTTGAGGGAGTGATGTAGGCCAGAAATAAGTGTTTGTAAAATAAAACGTTGTATTATGTATTGTGATAACTGCTATACTCCAGTAATCGACTCAATAATGTACAATATTGCATCCCAGCAAACACACTACGTATATGCAACGTTGTATGAAGGTAATGGTTTGGTAACGTCAGGAATTACGCTTTATTAACGTTGTGTCAACGTAGTATATCTACGTCGTGACAATACGTAACAACAACGTAACAGTATTACGTTCTACTTACGTCGTGTCCACGTACTGCAACTACGTTGTGCCAGTACGTAGCAAAGACGTAACGATATTACGTCGTGTCCACGTACTCCAACTACGTTGTGCCAGTACGTAGCAACGACGTAGCGATATTACTTATAATTATATTATCTTCCTACAATTTTCTGACATTATTATGCCGTTTCCAGACATGTTTGGCGCCTTGTCACTAACTTTATAATACGTTTATACCACTTAAAATAAAAGGATTTCCTGACATTATCAAACTACTAATATTCTCGTATATGCAACGTCTTTTACTGGGATAATCCATTATAATTTTAGAGTCCGTCGTAATGATATATATTACGTAGAAATAACGATCGTTGCATGGGGCGGCTCGATTCAATACTGTCAGATATTTTCAATTTTATGCATAGTTATAACAATATTTCTACAAAACTTGTCCATCAAATTGTAACTTCACTGTTACCGGTCTCTCCTAAGCGTCTCCCGTCAGGACCTTCTACCTACTTCATTCAGCAGTCAGCCCTGACGTGATATCGAATTAGAGACAACTAATACACGTTGGTGTATTCTGCAGGCTCGACCTACAGCGTAGGCTTTTATTGTTACATGGGTTACAGCGCTAATGACACATACACATACAATTGCAAGTTCTCTCGATGGTTGCCGATCATCTCCCTTGGTATCGAGAGATGAGACCCGTAGTAGGCTCTCTCGGCTCTCTCTCTCTGTAGTAGGCAAGCTGGCCTATACTTATAGTGGAGTTGGAAACATAAACATGCATCCCATCACGTACGCCAGTCACGCTCTTCACGTAGCCCCTTCTGCATTGAAATGTCTAAGTAAAATAAATGTTGTGCACTTCCATTGTCGGACAAGCTAAGCTGGGAATTCGTAGAACCCGTAACTCCACTCTCATCTATAGGTATGACATGGTCAATGCAATATTCATCACTGTCTGTCGGCGAGTGTTCAATAGAGCATTGGGAGTCAGCATGATTCAGCGATACCTCCCGTATTGACAAGTCTACATAAAAGAGATAAACGGTGTGCACTCCTGTTAGTTATTCCTATATTACTCTGCTTTTCATATATACACGGTATGCTCTTTACAAAATGAACTTTATTATGAAGCGTTTTAAAATTTAAACGCGCCACCCATGGTTGTTTGATGTCACACGATTGACACTGGTATAATCGGCAACAGCGTGTTAATCGCCACGACATTCTGTGGACACATTTGTGTCCAGATATGTGTCATATAACTGGTTCAGAACACCTAAATTCACGTATTTCAACTGGTTTAAATCACCTGTTTCCGTACGTGAATTCACGATATTCTGTGGAAAAATTTGTGTCCAGACATGTGTCATATAATTGGTTCAGAACACGTAAATTCACGTATTTCAACTGGTTCAAATCACCGGTTTCCGTAAGTGAATTCACAAGATTCTGTGGAAAAATTTGTGTCCCGTAACTGGTTCATTTGACTGGGTGAATCCCTGCTTGTGGGTTAACCATCTTGTTAGCGCAATGACAAATCTTAAAGTTAAATACCTAAACCGTAAGACGCAGTGTATGTCATGTTAGTGGATGTAATTAACTGTCTCTGTAAGACGCAGTGTATGCCATGCTAGTGGATGTAACTGTCTCTGTAAGACGCAGTGTATGCCATGCTAGTGGATGTAACTGTCTCTGTAAGACGCAGTGTATGTCATGCTAGTGGATGTAACTGTCTCTGTAAGACGCAGTGTATGTCATGCTAGTGGATGTAACTGTCTCTGTAAGACGCAGTGTATGTCATGCTAGTGGATGTAACTGTCTCTGTAAGACGCAGTGTATGCCATGCTAGTGGATGTAACTGTCTCTGTAAGACGCAGTGTATGTCATGCTAGTGGATGTAACTGTCTCCGTAAGACGCAGTGTATGTCATGCTAGTGGATGTAACTGTCTCTGTAAGACGCAGTGTATGTCATGCTAGTGGATGTAACTGTCTCTGTAAGACGCAGTGTATGCCATGCTAGTGGATGTAACTGTCTCTGTAAGACGCAGTGTATGTCATGCTAGTGGGTGTAACTGTCTCTGTAAGACGCAGTGTATGTCATGCTAGTGGATGTAACTGTCTTTGTAAGACGCAGTGTATGCCATGCTAGTGGATGTAACTGTCTCTGTAAGACGCAGAGTATGTCATGCTAGTGGATGTAACTGTCTCTGTAAGACGCAGTGTATGCCATGCTAGTGGGTGTAACTGTCTCTGTAAGACGCAGTGTATGTCATGCTAGTGGATGTAACTGTCTCCGTAAGACGCAGTGTATGTCATGCTAGTGGATGTAACTGTCTCTGTAAGACGCAGTGTATGTCATGCTAGTGGATGTAACTGTCTCCGTAAGACGCAGTGTATGCCATGCTAGTGGATGTAACTGTCTCTGTAAGACGCAGTGTATGTCATGCTAGTGGATGTAACTGTCTCTGTAAGACGCAGTGTATGCCATGCTAGTGGGTGTAACTGTCTCCGTAAGACGCAGTGTATGCCATGATAGTGGATGTAACTGTCTCCGTAAGACGCAGTGTATGTCATGCTAGTGGATGTAACTGTATCTGTAAGACGCAGTGTATGTCATGCTAGTGGATGTAACTGTCTCTGTAAGACGCAGTGTATGCCATGCTAGTGGGTGTAACTGTCTCCGTAAGACGCAGTGTATGTCATGCTAGTGGATGTAACTGTCTCTGTAAGACGCAGTGTATGCCATGCTAGTGGGTGTAACTGTCTCTGTAAGACGCAGTGTATGTCATGCTAGTGGATGTAACTGTCTCTGTAAGACGCAGTGTATGTCATGCTAGTGGATGTAACTGTCTCTGTAAGACGCAGTGTATGCCATGCTAGTGGATGTAACTGTCTCTGTAAGACGCAGTGTATGTCATGCTAGTGGATGTAACTGTCTCCGTAAGACGCAGTGTATGTCATGCTAGTGGATGTAACTGTCTCTGTAAGACGCAGTGTATGTCATGCTAGTGGATGTAACTGTCTCTGTAAGACGCAGTGTATGCCATGCTAGTGGATGTAACTGTCTCTGTAAGACGCTGTGTATGTCATGCTAGTGGGTGTAACTGTCTCTGTAAGACGCAGTGTATGTCATGCTAGTGGATGTAACTGTCTTTGTAAGACGCAGTGTATGCCATGCTAGTGGATGTAACTGTCTCTGTAAGACGCAGTGTATGTCATGCTAGTGGATGTAACTGTCTCTGTAAGACGCAGTGTATGCCATGCTAGTGGGTGTAACTGTCTCTGTAAGACGCAGTGTATGTCATGCTAGTGGATGTAACTGTCTCTGTAAGACGCAGTGTATGTCATGCTAGTGGGTGTAACTGTCTCCGTAAGACGCAGTGTATGTCATGCTAGTGGATGTAACTGTCTCTGTAAGACGCAGTGTATGTCATGCTAGTGGATGTAACTGTCTCCGTAAGACGCAGTGTATGCCATGCTAGTGGATGTAACTGTCTCTGTAAGACGCAGTGTATGTCATGCTAGTGGATGTAACTGTCTCTGTAAGACGCAGTGTATGCCATGCTAGTGGGTGTAACTGTCTCCGTAAGACGCAGTGTATGTCATGCTAGTGGATGTAACTGTCTCTGTAAGACGCAGTGTATGCCATGCTAGTGGATGTAACTGTCTCTGTAAGACGCAGTGTATGTCATGCTAGTGGATGTAACTGTCTCTGTAAGACGCAGTGTATGCCATGCTAGTGGGTGTAACTGTCTCCGTAAGACGCAGTGTATGTCATGCTAGTGGATGTAACTGTCTCCGTAAGACGCAGTGTATGCCATGCTAGTGGATGTAACTGTCTCTGTAAGACGCAGTGTATGTCATGCTAGTGGATGTAACTGTCTATGTAAGACGCAGTGTATGTCATGCTAGTGGATGTAACTGTCTCTGTAAGACGCAGTGTATGCCATGCTAGTGGGTGTAACTGTCTCCGTAAGACGCAGTGTATGTCATGCTAGTGGATGTAACTGTCTCTGTAAGACGCAGTGTATGCCATGCTAGTGGATGTAACTGTCTCCGTAAGACGCAGTGTATATCATGCTAGTGGATGTAACTGTCTCTGTAAGACGCAGTGTATGTCATGCTAGTGGATGTAACTGTCTCTGTAAGACGCAGTGTATGCCATGCTAGTGGATGTAACTGTCTCTGTAAGACGCAGTGTATGCCATGCTAGTGGGTGTAACTGTCTCCGTAAGACGCAGTGTATGTCATGCTAGTGGATGTAACTGTCTCTGTAAGACGCAGTGTATGCCATGCTAGTGGATGTAACTGTCTCTGTAAGACGCAGTGTATTCCATGCTAGTGGATGTAACTGTCTTTGTAAGACGCAGTGTATGTCATGCTAGTGGATGTAACTGTCTCTGTAAGACGCAGTGTATGCCATGCTAGTGGATGTAACTGTCTCCGTAAGACGCAGTGTATGTCATGCTAGTGGATGTAACTGTCTCTGCCATACACGATGGCGGCCAGTGGTCGATTATTTGCTGCCCCGCACCCAGCTGGCTTACCGCTCAAGTCTACAGGAAAATCACTAATCATGTGTCTATGTAGAGTAGTAGAGATATTAGGTTACATTTTAAACAAGCCAGAATCAGCTATTTCCCACTCTCCTTGAAGTGGTATAATCATTAATAACCCTATGTGGCGACTGGGACAGGGTGTTGGATTATTCCGCAGGGACCAGTGCATTAAGGACAATTGGCTATACAGTGACGGAATGTTAAGGTCAAACAGTCAGTATTCACGTGAAATAGTCAACATGGTTGAGCCTATTATATGTTGTAATTATGTTTATACGCATGAATACTATTATTAAATATTTACGAACATGTTTGTACTTGCACAGATTACGGCAAGTCCTGGCTGACTCCTGATTGTGGCCAGTCATCTTCTTTTCTCTCTTCTAGTCTTTCTTTTTGACGTATTAAATGTAGCCGACCCTAGAAGTTTTCACGACAAGGCAAGGAAAATACATCATTTATTTGCAGTTTTCTATCGGCCGCCCCATCTCTACATCTTTCATCTTCCCCCGATCTTTTCATGTCCCTCCTCACGCAGTCCTCCCATCTCACATGTGGCCTTCCCCTTTTCCTGCGTCCTTGATATTTTTCCACCCCTGCTCTCTTTGCTAGTTTGCCTGCATCCGTTCTTACCAAGTGGCCAGCCCATCTCATCCTGCTTCTCACCAATCTTCCTGTTAGGCTGCATATTTTTTGCATCCCAACCTCTTTCCTCTGGTCGTTCATCCTTCTTCTGTCCACCCTCTTTGTTCTTGTTATTCGACGAACCCAGTTATTCTCACACTCTTGCAGCTTCTGTTGTTGTTGTTCTGTCATCGCCACTGTCCCCAGACCACACAGGTATACTGGTGCAACACATGTTCTCAGGACTTTAAATTTCAACTTTTTGAAATTTTTCTGTCCAACATGACTCCCTCTACCTTTCTCCAAGCATTCGCTCCCGCTTGTGTCCGACGTCGTACTTCTGCCGTTGAATGTCCATCCTCCGTAACCATTCCTCCAAGGTACACAATTAAGCCATCCACTTGCTTGATCTCCTTACCATCCAACCTGATGTTCAACTCCTCTCTCTGGTGTCCAACCCACATCACTTCTGTCTTCTCTAGGCTCATTCTCAGTCCGTGCTTCTCGAACACCCCCTTCCATTCCACCAACACTTCCTGTAGGTCTTGTTTGCTTTCTGCTATTATGGCCAGATCGTCTGCGTACATCATCTTCCTGAGAATATCCTTCGTGCTGATCTTCCTGCTGATTATTTCCATCACCATGATAAACAGTAAAGGGCTAAGGGCACTTCCTTGCCTCAAACCGATGTTATATGTGCGCTTTATAAAGGAACCCTTCGTCATGTCCGACACCATCCTTAGATGGGACTTTTTTATTTTCGCTATTTCTCGAAATACTTCCCAGTGTTCTTATTCCAAAATCGGCTGACCCCATTGCCTACAGTCCTCCATTTACAAGGTCGACATTTGGTGTAATGAGTACACATTAAATAACGTATATCGTGTACGGTGACCCCCCTGAACTATATGTTAGGTATCAAACACTTTGAATAAGTTTTCTGACATAAAAACCCATGTTCCCCGATTCCTTGTCATCTACGTCACAACTACTTCAATGTGATGCCTCTATTGAATATCTGAAAAGATGAGTACACACATGAGTAGTTCAAGAGTAATTTATATTATGTCCTTGAGAAGCTCCCGTTTTCGTATTTGTCAATAAATTAAGCGGTTTCTTGTAGTGGTCGACATAATGAAGATCGTAACTAAGTTAGCCTAGGACTTAGGACATCATGCTATGAATGAGAGGAACCGATAATTTCAAACGGACCTTAACTTTTGGAGTACTTGGAATTAAGTTCCACTCATCACAGAAAAATAAAAAATTCGATCTTGAAACAATTCACTTAGGACATTTTTGATTGTGTAGATTAAAAAAGAACTGGAAACAGGACTTGGGCATAATAAATGGGTTGTCATCTCAATATTTGCCCCGGGCCCATCTTGGCCTCAAGAGGTCGGACATTTATTATCTTAATAGGGACAATCTTGCTCATGAATTGAACGGTGTATAATCTACGTCACGGTCATCTATACGTCACCGTTTTTATAATGAAAATATTTGACGAAGCGCCTCTATAGTGAAAGATTCGGGAACCTGGTTATACATTTTTACAACCCTCTTCTAAATTAAATTCGCATACAATTAAAGCTTATTCACTGGAAAGGTTATAATTACGATGTTCATCATAATAATATAAAACTTGTCAAAATGCGTTCGTTTATTTGTCGTCACGTACATCTACAACCGTACAAGTTTCCCTTGTTCCACACGTGCAGCAACACGTGAATTTATGTGAATACACGTAAAGCTACCATTACTGTACCAGTTTCACTTAAATTAATTGCTCCACACGTGAATAAACACGTGAATACACGTGAATAGACGTACATCTAGAACCGTGCCCGTTTCCCTTGTTCCACACGTGCTCTCAGCTTAATTAAAGTTAATTATAAAATAAGAGTAGAACCCAAAAACTTGTTTTTTCAATCAAAACGGGGGGCGTACGTGCGCGCCCCTCTGGATCAGCGCCTGATGTTATAGATGAATACATACATGAGTAGTTCAAGAGTGTATATGTCCTTGAGAATATCCCGTTTTCGTCTTTGTCAGTAAATTTAGCGGTTTCTTGTAGTGGTCGACATAAGGACGATCGTAAGTTAGCCTACCACGTCTTGTGAACGAGAAGAACCGATCATTTCAAATGGACTTTAACTTTTGGAATGGAATTAACTTCCACTCGTCACAGAAACATTGAGAATCCTATATTGAAACTACTACATTGGGTGTATCATGTAGGACATTTTGATTGCGTAGATTAAAAAAGAATTGGAAACAGGCCTTGGACATAATAAATGGGTTGTCACCTCAATATCTGTCCAGGGCTCACCTTGGCGTCAAGAGGTCGGAAGTTTATTTTTACAGGCTAACCTGGCCTGGAAAGCCGACACGATATCCTGCCTGAGATGTTTGCGGAGATGGACGGTGATAAATTCATATCACTTCTGCTAAGATGATGAGATGACCTCTGCACCAATGAAATATGAAGTGTAATATTTCGCCTGTTGTTGTGTGTTATGTCAAATCTTCTCTGTGAGAAATGTTGTAACCTGTGAAAGCAGTTTTGTATTAAAATGGATTTCTAACAGTGATTATTGTCATTAATATACTGAATATATATATATATATATATATATATATATATATATATATATATATATATATATATATATATATATATATATATATATATATATATATATATATATATATATATATATATATAATATATATATGCATATTTTTAACTGTTGTCAGTTAAATATACATTACTAAGAAGTTGAAATTGTAATTGGGAAATATAACTATTTGTTTTAATGCCAACACATGTAGTGCTAAACACAAATACATCTGAGTTAATGGTCGAGGTGCGGTAGTAAGTGGGACGTTTCGCTCCAGTGTGTGTGTTTGCAGAGGCCGTTTTGGAAGCCGCAGTTTCACGTTCTTTGGTAGAAGTGCAGCAGGTAGCCCCTTCCAATTCGTGCGCACTGTGCCACACACCAGGATGTCACGAACACGCAGATCAGTCAGCAAACCGACTGACGTATACAAATTGTCCATGTACACACGGAAGTTGGTGCCAAGTACAGGAACCAGCAGGTTCATGCACACGCGGTGGGTCAAGCCCTTCTCTTGCCCCTCCATCTTGCCTGTGTACACCTGCATGTTGTATGCATAGCCAGTGTCTGACTCACACAGCGCCCACATCTTGATCCCCCACTTGATCGGTTTAGCAGGCAAGTACTGACGGAAGCTGAGTCGACCCTTGAACTTTATCATCGACATGGTGTGTACGCTTCCTGGAAGCGAGTGGTCAAGTGGTCTAGGAACCACCTCAGCTTCCAGACCTTCTCTCCAGCGGGAGCAGGCACAGTGTTGTCTTGGAGGTGTAGATAACGCCACATCAGGTCGAACTTGTTGCGCGACATCACGGAGGGGAAGTTCGTCTTGAACATTCACTTTGTCATTCACCAGTAGTGGTGTCGGCGTGACAACTTCAGTATCCCCATGCTGAAACACAGACCAATGAAGGCCTGCATGCCATTCTTCGTGAAGTTGGTCCATCTTGCTGCCGACGGTGGGGGTGGATGCGCTGTCCTCTGCTGAGCAGCATAGCGGTTTGACTCAGTAGTCAATCTGTCCCACATCTGAAGTGACACAACGACATAATCAGTGATCAGCTAACAAAAAAGTTGCCTTCACATAATCCATTTGTTTTGACTATGACTATATAGGTACACATTCACATATCTAATCTGTCTACTAATATTCAAACATAACAAAAAAACATAATGTCAACATGGAGCACACATATTTGCATCAAATTAAAATATTGGGCCTATACTGTCCATTCAATAATATACATGAAATGAAATGGCGAAGGTTATAAATTCATTTGAATAGCACCATCAAAACATAATTTATGACATACCTAGCACCTACGCATACAAAATGATAACAAAACGAACTAAAAACAGGTACCTAAAGACAACATGAACATCAGGCATCCGCTTTCATTATATTATTTCATTTCGTTACTAACCTCATCATCCCACAACAGCCCGAAGTAGTAATAATAATAATAAATAATAAAACTTTATTTCGACGCCATCAAATCCGGGGCTACTGCCCCGTTCACGGGTGTGTACAGACATCAGACATGGTGATAATAATAATAATAATAATAATAATAATAATACATGCGCTGTATAAAATGTTAAAAACTATGCAGAATGTTCGCGTGTGTAAAATTATTTTAAGAAAAAGTATACTAATTACATGGCGTTTGTATATAAAAATAAATCTCAAATAGGAAATAAAACGCTAATATCATCAGTAGTACAAAACATAAATAGTATGTAATAAGATCATTAAAAATAAATAACATGTAATAAGATAATTAAAAATGCAATATCAAAGCGGTAGAACCCATTAAGTGGAAACAAGAAATGTCTTTAGTAGCTTCTTGAATTGCGGGTGGTTGCCGTTTCCACGTATGTTGGCAGGCAGTTATCGTCTCTTTTGGGTGCTCGTATGCACCATCCAGCGCACAATCGGGGATGTTTACTGGTCGAAAGCGGCGCGGATCAGTCACCCAGTCATGGTGAAACCCCTTGAATTCTTCGCCAGACTCGTCGGACTCGCCAAACAAATTTGACACCCATCGGGGCTCCGCTCGATCCAGTGGGTCAGCAAGTTCACCCGCCATTTCGCCTTCAAAATCATCCATAATGTACTCGTCTACACCAGAAATGTTACTACCTTCGCTGTCCGATGCACCTTCGTCCGCCATTTTTAAATCCCCGACAAACAACACAAAACAAAACTTCCGAAAAACACGTCTAACTCATTGAAATTGCTGAAATGAAATGGCGACCGGCAGGAAGTTCGGTGTAACCTCGTTTTGATCGTATGATGGAACTATGGGACATTAATTTATTCAAAATGGCCACAAAATGGCGACATAGTTTGATACGCTGGTAAATACGCACCGATGCGTATTTGGTAAGATGCGGCAACTACGCATCGGTGCGTATTTGTTATAAAAAGGGTTTTAAGGAACACATCTTCCTTTCCCGCCAGAACATCATCACTGCATTCTAACTTTAAATTCAGCCTTTCATATTTTGCTTTGTGCAATTCCTTTTTCAGTGCCAAAATCTGTTTATCTAATAAGTCACATCGAACAGAACATGCTTTACCCTGACCCTCTTTTTCTACCTCACCAACTTTCTTCACCAAATATTCCCCTAGTTTTGTGTTGTTTTTTGCTTTCAACCTTTTTGTCTGCGTAGTAACTTTGTGGCCTATTGCCTTCCAATCCTGTGTGGACATATCCGGAAACAAACAGTGCAGAATGTTGTGTGCACTACCATACACTTGCACTAACTCCACCACGGCACCATGACATATGTCAAGTCTCACAGATGGCATGGGAACACCATCTGCAACGGTGGACCTATAGATCCCAAGCCCAGTACAATAACGGCCCAATGGCATCCAAGTTCATTGTAAATGTCACAAAGAGGTCTTTGTGGGCCGTCTTGGAGAATCCACATGCAACTTACTCCATGATGTGGTGTGGATTAAGCGAAGGGAGTCCTGGAAACAGAATCCTTGTCCAGCTTATCACTGTACCCCAAGACATCTCCAACTTCAGGTGGAAAAGTTAAAGCCAAGTTAAATTGGCTACAACCTTTACATCGTATTTGGGTAGCGATGGATGTCCGCCTCTATCCACAGCAAGAACACAGACCGGAACTGAAAGTCCAGTGTGTCACCAGCTGAAAAACAGTAATGAACTTTAAAAAAATAGTTACAAGATTTATGCAAGCTGAATACGCCGATCACAAAATCATGGCATTATCGCCCAACACAAACTGCGGCGAAGCACCTAGGCAAACAACCGATGCTCCCCTTTCGTTTCTGTTAGATACCACATTAACAATATTTGTTAACAAAATATATATGTTATTTATGACAAATTAATTATTGCAAACATTGTTTTTTTAAGTGTTCGCTTATCGGTAACATAAGCAAAACTCGATTTTAGTACACTGTCAATCGCTACAATGCCGCAATGATTACTCAATTTCCCGTTGTGAAGTAGTTGCACGACAGGTCTCCGACTTCAAAGACAAATATTTAAACGTAATTAATTCCTACCAATTTCAAAATACTATGAAGTAATCTAGTTTAACTAATGATCGGATACACACTTGTTACGATCTAGTTTAACTAATGATCGGATACACACCTGTTACGATCTAGTTTAACTAATGATCGGATACATACTTGTTACGATCTAGTTTAACTAATGATCGGATACACACTTGTTACGATCTAGTTTAACTAATGATCGGATACACACTTGTTACGATCTAGTTTAACTAATGATCGGATACACACTTGTTACGATCTAGTTTAACTAATGATCGGATACACACCTGTTACGATCCGCAAAGCCGTTGTAAATTTGTTGATTAAGTCAATATCCATTATTGCCGGTAAATCAAAGCTCTGCATCTTGAGTAGTACTTAAGATGGCGCGTGTCACGTGGGTGCATATGAATATTATAACTTTGCTGAGTGACCATAACATATATCAAACTAAGGGTTGTTTAACTTTCTAGAGGATATATTTATCTTTCATATATATGTCACTTTTATGTTTTGTTACTATGAGTATATTTGATTTCTGTATCTATATATTGTTTAGTTTTTGTTGTGAATTTTTTTTTTCAAAACATAAAAGTTACATGTACCATTAGAAAGCTGGGGGAATGCAGATTTTATTGCGTATGGACATCGCTATAGGTAGTAAATGGTCAAAGGAGAAGGCCACATTTGTCGACGTGGTGTCGCGCTGGCAGCAGTGAAAATGCGGCTGAAACGCATGGGTGATCTTGAATAGACACCGCGTTTACAGGCCTGGCGTTTATTGAATACATACTCACTTGGATAAAAAAAATTATTCACATAGTGTACATAGAAATACGAATACATGTAGGACAAATAAACGGTAAATCCAACAGTATCAGCATATGTGTGCACTGCACTGCCGCTCTACTGGGATACCTACAATTATTTATTCTGTGTTTGGATTAGCTATTAATTACAAATATAATAATAGTGCAACAATTTAATTTATATATATATATATATATATATATATAATAACATTAGACACATGATGGTTTACTGTTTAACTTAGGCTACAACATTCAAGTGAATTGATGTCTGCTTCTTTTGAAAGATGAAAGTAATATAAATATAATCTATAAAATGTTAATGGTTTGAGCACTTTTGTTGTTGGTATTGAACTTAGAATCCTGAAACCTGAGTCATGGAAAGAAACCATTTGTGAATTTTTTTTCCTTAATTTTTTGACGGAATATTCCCACGGTATGGTGACCATCTTGGATTGAACTTTCCTTCCACATATATTGGTGACTACTGGCCTTAGGTAGCCCCAACATTGTGTATAGTTACTACATACAACCCCAATGAAAACTGTCAAATTAGTTTTTTATTTTTAAGAAAAAATGTTGTGATTAAAAAAATATTTTCCCCTGAAAAATCAGAGGGTGAATTTTACAATCAAAGTTCATTATGTCTTTTTTGACAGTTTTCAAGGGCTTCCTATCAAGATACACCGTGGCAGATTTCAAGCAATTATGTCAAGCAGTAACACGGATTAGTGAAAATGAAGGCAGCAAGTGTGAGGGAAAAACATGTTTCTTAGAAAATCGTGACTAACCCATTTTATTCTGAAGCCATTGCAGCTGAGACGCAGCCAGTTCCTAAAGAAATTCAAGAAATCCACTTTCAGCCTCAGAAAACAATAGGGTTTCAGTTGAAATGGACATAACTTCATTGTTTCCCAACCAAATTTCAAATGTGATGCATCATTGTATAGAATGATGCCTTGCAGTGATGTAGATAACTTTGTAATGTTGTCATATTTATTGTATGTGTAAAGAGGCACTCGTGCTGATCTGACGTCACCGAGTAATTCCAGTGACAAGTCCTCGATGAAGTCCTGGAAGACAGGCCACTGTGTTGTTGACACATTCTTCCTTGACAATCTCCACGTCGTCGCCGGACACCTTCTTGGCGCACAGATGTCTGTAACTCCGTGAGTCACCATATGATACCATCGTTGTATATCGGAAGTTGTGTCTGTCGATTGACTGCTTCCACAGGATTTCCACTGCCTCCACCTCCATCCCACCAGAGGAGCCTGTGTAGTTGACATTGCAGTCGTTGTGCAGTTCATGCCAGTCCTGGAAGTCTTTCGTTTCGCGACTGCCGTAGCGCGTTGCTGCAGCGGAGCAGCTCTGGCAGTAGAGTGACAGGATGGTGAAGTCGATCACCAGTCCTGTCACCACCTCCACGACGCGCCCGATGCCATACATAGACTTGTGGCCGCGGGTCATCCAAGTGCTATCATAGCTCACTGCAATGTCAATGACACCGGATTCGTCGATGGAGGGGTCGTGATCCTTGTAGACCTTGCGGACAATCTGGGCTGCCTTGCACACGACGTCATTCGCCACCTTCAGCAGTGATGGCCTTCATGTGTTTGTTGAAGGTGTTGGCAGTCATCACTGGCATGTCCAGGTAGCGGCAGTCCTGCATGTCCATTGAAGCAGACACGGCTGACCGCACCAAGACGTACAGGAGATTTGTTGCATACGAATGGCCTTTGCTCTGCCTGGATCTTCCACTACGCGTCTGCACTGACGACTGATGAGAAAGACTGGCTTCCTGTCATAATCATCCATGGCATTGTACTTGGCTTGGAGGCTCAAGGCTTGTTTATTGGTCACAGCCTCTGAGTGACCAAACTTCTGTCTCGATCTCTCATCAAATACTCTATCCTTATCCCTGGCAGTGTCATCAATGTCTGTGACACATCTTCATTTACAGCTGATAACATGTCGTTGTTCTGACAACTGTAAACAAAATGAAATTAGCCAGACTTTGTTAGTGAATTTACTTACCACATCAATCCTCCCACCAAACTTCTCCTCCAGTCTGTCAACAATCAGGTGACAGAGGACAGTCGTTGAGGCTGAAAACACTGAAGTAGTATAAACATGACTAAAATAATAATTACTTACTTTGGTTGATGACACTGAATACAAGACACAATTACTATGACATCAGTTACATTATAATGTCAACATACACGTGTAATACATGCACTCTCCTTAACCCCTACATGTCCCTCAGCGTCTTTGTCACTTTGTCTTTCAATGCTGATGATAATTCATTGTACCAACAGCTGTAAACGTACTTTGAGTTGTAATTTGTCATCAAAAATTAATATATTTTAGTGCACTGAAAAAAAGTTACTTCGAGGCTGAAAACAGTGAAATAAACACTATAAATTATAAGTGTAGAGGACAAGTGGACAAGTCTTACCCACTCTACTGTACAGGTCAACGAGGCTTGCCCACTCTACTGTACTGGTCAACGAGGCCGCTAGCGAGACATTGCAGTCTAAGTGCACTCTCCGACTTGCCCCACTCTTTGCCAACGACGGTCGCCCACATGGCCATCTTGGCCAGCTCTATGTCCCAAACAAGTGACATTTGGTCCACTAATGGCCCAATGACCAGTACGAGAGTGTCATTGATGACAAAGACATGATGACCAGTACCAAACTGTCACCGACGTCCAGGGTGCTCCGTGGAGATGTAGATGGATGGTCCAGCCTCACGTGCAGCATTAACTCCTGGAGCCGCATTAGCTCCTCGAGCCACATTAGCTCCTGGAACAGTAATGCGACCAGCAGACATCTGGAACCATGTCAGACACACAGCCTGATTCATGGTACTCTTGTCAACATACCACACCTCGGCATCAGTCACTCTAATAGAATACAGCGTTTCTGCTGACTGTCAAAGGGAGCCTTTGTTAAACTGACCTACTCCAGCTTGTACAACGTAGTCAGTTGTTGAGGCAGACGCTCCAGTTCAGCTGTTGAGGTAATGGTGATCCAAATGGGTGCATGTGTAGAGAGTTGCGTCACGTCCACATGTTCATAGCAGACAGTCTTATGCTCTAACCAAGTGAGATGTTCACCAACACTTCTCTGACATGAAACGATGACCAGCAACAGACTCACCAATGGTAATGATGCGATGAACATTACCATATTGTCACCGAAAGCAATGACCAGTACCAGGCTGACACCGACTGCAGTGACCATACCAGGCTGACACTGACTGCAGTGATTCAATGACCAGCATGAGTATGTGACCAACGGCAATGACACGATAACTAGCATGAGCGTGTTACCGACGGCAGTGGCGCGATGACCAGCACAAGCGTGTCACCAATGGCAATAATGCAATGATCAGCACGAACGTGTTACCAACGGCAGTAAGCACAAGCGTGTTATTGATGGCAATGACGCGATGACTAGCACGAGCATGTTACCGATAGCAGTGACGAGATGACCAGCACGAGCATGTTACTGATGGTAATGACGCGATGACTAGCACGAGCGTGTTACTGACGGCAGTGACGCGATGACCAGCACCAGCGTGTTACTGATGGCAGTGACGCGATGATCAGCACCAGCATGTTACTGATGGCAATGACTAGCACGAGCATGTTACCGACGGCAGTGACGTGATGACCAGCACGAGCATGTTACCGACGGAAGTGACGTGATGACCAGCACGAGCGTGTTACCGACAGAAGTGACGCAATGACCAGCACAAGCGTGTTACCGACGGCAGTGACGTGATGACCAGCACGAGCATGTTACCGACGGAAGTGACGTGATGACCAGCACGAGCGTGTTACCGACAGAAGTGACGCAATGACCAGCACAAGCGTGTTACCGACGGCAGTGACGTGATGGCCAGCACGAGCATGTTACCGACGGAAGTGACGTGATGACCAGCACGAGCGTGTTACCGACGGAAGTGACGCAATGACCAGCACAAGCGTGTTACCGACGGCAGTGACGTGATGGCCAGCACGAGCATGTTACCGACAGAAGTGTCGCAATGACCAGCACAAGCGTGTTACCGACGGCAGTGACGTGATGACCAGCACCAGCATGTTACTGATGGCAATGATGCGATGACTAGCACGAGGTTGTTACCGACAGCAGTGATGCGATGACCAGCACAAGCGTGTTACCGACGGAAGTGACGCGATGACCAGCACCAGCATGTTACTGATGGCAATGATGCGATGACTAGCACGAGGTTGTTACCGACAGCAGTGACGCGATGACCAGCACAAGCGTGTTACCGACGGAAGTGGCGCGATGACCAGCACCAGCATGTTACTGATGGCAATGATACGATGACTAGCACGAGCGTGTTACCGACTGCAGTGACGCGATGACCAGCACAAGCGTGTTACTGACGGAAGTGACGCGATGACCAGCACAAGCATGTTACCGACGGCAGTGACGCAATGACCAGCACCAGCATTTTACTGATGGCAATGATGCGATGACTAGCACGAGCGTGTTACCGACAGCAGTGACCAGCAATGACCAGCACAAGCGTGTTACCGACGGAAGTGACGCGATGACCAGCACAAACATGTTACCGACGGAAGTGACGCAATGACCAGCACGAGCGTGTTACCGACGGCAGTGACGCAATGACCAGCACCAGCATGTTACTGATGGCAATGACGCGATGACTAGCACGAGCGTGTTACCGACAGCAGTGATTCAATGACCAGCACCAGCGTGTTACTGATGACAATGACGCGATGGATAGCACGAGCGTGTTACCGACGGCAGTAACGCAATGACCAGCACAAGCGTGTTACCGACAGCAGTGACGCGATGACCAGCACGATCATGTTAACGACAGCAGTGACGCGATGACCAGCACGATCGTGTTAACGACAGCAGTGATGCGATGACCAGCACAAGCGTGTTACCGACGGAAGTGACGCGATGACCAGCACAAGCGTGTTACCGACGGAAGTGACGCAATGGCCAGCACGAGCGTGTTACCGACGGCAGTGACGTGATGACCAGCACCAGCATGTTACTGATGGCAATGACGCGATGACTAGCACGAGGGTGTTACCGACAGCAGTGACGCTGTGATGACTGTTCAAGTGTTGTCAGCAGTAACGGCTTTGTGAGCAACAACTTCACAAAACGGGAACTATCATCTAGGGGGACGATTTTTGTAGGATGGATAATAACTGGATGATGTCAAATAACAGAATAAATGTAATTATATTTAAATTACAAATGTTACACAACATCATGGTAATAACGTCATGAGTGAATTACTGTCAGTCCGTGACAGACATCTAATGTCCTCCCTGTCACCCTGAGAAAATAGACTGTAGGAATGATTTACAACTTTGGAGTAAATTATATTCCTGGATTAATACAGCACACACAGACTAAATTTAATTATACTTAGATATACAAATGTGATGACCAGCACCAGCGTGTTACTGATGGCAGTGACGCGATGACTAGCACGAGCGTGTTACCGACGGCAGTGATGTGATGACCAGCATGAGAGTGTTACTGACAGAAGTGACGCGATGGCCAGCACAAGCGTGTTACTAATGGCAGTGACGCGATGACTAGCACGAACGTGTTACCGACGGCAGTGATGCAATGACCAGCACGAGTGTGTTACCGACGGCAGTGATGCAATGACCAGCACGAGTGTGTTACCGACGGAAGTGATGCAATGACCAGCACGAGTGTGTTACCGACGGAAGTGACGCAATGACTAGCACAAGCGTGTCACTGAGGGCAACAACGTGATTACCAGCACAAATGTGTTAACGACGGCAATAAGCACAAGCGTGTTGGTGATGGCAATGACACGATGACCAGCACGAACGTGTTACTGATGGCAGTGACGCAATGACTAGCACGAGCATGTTACCGACAGAATTGACGCAATGACCAGCACAAGCGTGTCACCGATGGCAACAGTGCGATTACCAGCACGAATGTGTTACTGACGGCAACGAGCACAAGCGTGTTACTGATGGCAATGACACGATGACCAGCATGAGCGTCTTACGGACTGACGCGATGAGCAGCACAAGGGTGTTACCAACGGCAGTGACTCGATGACTAGCATGAACATGTTATCGACAGCAATGACACAATGACTACCACAAGCGTGATACCGACGGCATTGACGCGATGATCAACACGAGCGTGTTTACCGATGGCAGTGATGCAGTTACCAGCATGAGCGTGTCACCGACGACAACGACGCGATGATCAGCACGAACATGTTACCAATGGCAATGAGCACAAGCATGTTACCGACAGCAATGACGCGATAACTAGCATGAGCTTGTTACCGACGGCAGTGATGCAATGACCAACACGAGCGTGTTACCGACAGCAGTGACGCGATGACCAGCACAAGCGTGTTTCCGACGGCAATGACGCGATGACCAGCACCAGAGTGTTACTGATGGAAGTGACGCGATGACCAGCACGAGCGTGTTACTGATGGCAAAGACACAATGACTTCATATGGGATGACCAACAGTGAGATGTGACTGAAACACACACCACACAAACGCTACATCACCTGAAGATAATTATATCTACATCATGTCAACATGTTTCTATGTAATTCCCAAATGTCACGTCTCTACAAGCGACTTGGTACACGACGTTCAACCGGTGTCTTGTCTCTGTTTTAACGCGCCTCGACCGGACTAGGTTTCAGGCGGTAGGAAATGTTTTTGTTTCATGATGATGTTCCACCCGGAATGTGCTCACAGTTTTTTGTAACGACGTGAAAATCTTGGAAAAACAGTTCAGTGACATCAGTTACAACTTCTTTGACGTCATCAGAAACGCTGGATACACAGGTAGCTTCATACGTCCTCACCTGTGTATTTAGCTCTTGTCTAATCCAAATAACACTGTGATGACTGTTCAAGTGTTGTCAGCAGTAGCGGCTTTGTGAGCAACAACTTCACAGAATGGGAATTATCATCTAGGGGGATGATTTTTGTAGGATGGATAATAACTGGATGATGTCAAATAACAGAATAAATGTAATTATATTTAAATTACAAATGTTACACAACATCATGGTAATAACGTCATGAGTGAATTACTGTCAGTCCGTGACAGACATCTAATGTCCTCTCTGTCACCCTGAGAAAATACACTCTAGGAATGATTTACAACTTTGAAGTAAATTATATTCCTGGATTAATACAGCACACACAGACTAAATTTAATTATATTATTATTATTTAATCACATTTGTATATAAAGATATACAAATGTGATGCCACATGTCAAAACCTGGCTTTTCTCAGCAATTTGATAAAGCCATTTTATTACAGATTCAAATAGAGGAGATACATAGCTTTAAAATGACTCAAGCATGAAATATGTATCTTAATCATGGGCCAAGATATTACACTTTGAGAAAATCAGTTTAAAAAAAACGCATTGAAAAATTGCTTCTCCTATAGCAATCATGCATTTATAATGCTCCAAATGGCATGAAATTTAGCATAGTCCCCCATAAGGTGTGCATAAAGAAGATTCAGAAGTGTAAAGTGGAAAAATAATATTGAATGCCACCTCATTTAGGTTACCGCAAGCATTGGTGGCCGAACCGCTAAAATAAACCCATAAAATATCTGAAAATAAAACATTATTTACACATTACATACATAATAATACTACACAATGTCAGCTCCAGTAATTAGGAAAGTCTGCTCCTGCTGAGTCAACCAGTGCAGGCTCCGTATGGCCTTCCCTGCCCCACCCCCGTATGGCCTTCCCCTGCCCCACCCCCGTATGGCCTTCCCCTGCCCCACCCCCGTATGGCCTTCCCCTGCCCCACCCCCGTATGGCCTTCCCCTGCCCCACCTCCGTATGGCCTTCCCCTGCCCCACCCCCGTATGGCCTTCCCCTGCCCCACCCCCGTATGGCCTTCCCGTGCCCCACCCCCGTATGGCCTTCCCCTGCCCCACCCCCGTATGGCCTTCCCTGCCCCACCCCGTATGGCCTTCCCCTGCCCCACCACCTTATGGCCTTCCCCTGCCCCACCTCCGTATGGCCTTCCCCTGCCCCACCTCCGTATGGCCTTCCCCTGCCCCACCCCTGTATGGCCTTCCCCTGCCCCACCTCCGTATGGCCTTCCCTGCCCCACCTCCGTATGGCCTTCCCTGCCCCACCTCCGTATGGCCTTCCCCTGCCCCACCCCTGTATGGCCTTCCCCTGCCCCACCCCCGTATGGCCTTCCCCTGCCCCACCTCCGTATGGCCTTCCCCTGCCCCACCTCCGTATGGCCTTCCCCTGCCCCACCCCCGTATGGCCTTCCCCTGCCCCACCTCCGTATGGCCTTCCCCTGCCCCACCTCCGTATGGCCTTCCCCTGCCCCACCCCCGTATGGCCTTCCCCTGCCCCACCCCCGTATGGCCTTCCCCTGCCCCACCCCCGTATGGCCTTCCCCTGCCCCACCTCCGCGGGCTCGACGCGGCCAGCACCACGCCAGGCTTGTCAGCAAGAACCATGACATGCTGCATTACCTTGATGCCCTTCACCTCCTTGAAGGTGGGAGACAGGAAAGTGGTACAATTGAAGGTAGGGACGAGCACATTCCCTGCCTCATCGGCGACAAGCTGCGTTCGGTTTGCCAAGGAGGACGTATTGACGACCTCTGCGACGTCCACCATGCATGATACCCTCGTACACCGCAGCTTTCTCTTGATCAGGCCAAAATACCATGATACCCTGGTACACCGCAGCTTTCTCTTGATCAGGCCAAAATACCATGATACCCTGGTACACCGCAGCTTTCTCTTGATCAGGCCAAAATACCATGATACCCTGGTACACCGCAGCTTTCTCTTGATCAGGCCAAAATACCATGATACCCTGGTACACCGCAGCTTTCTCTTGATCAGGCCAAAATACCATGATACCCTGGTACACCGCAGCTTTCTCTTGATCAGGCCAAAATACCATGATACCCTGGTACACCGCAGCTTTCTCTTGATCAGGCCAAAATACCAGTCGGGCAAAAACTTGGTGTGGCCTGCCAGCGTGAAGTGGATGCTGAATTAAATCCTTCTCGGCATTCATCAGTTCTTGCATGTTGATTCTACAAATGAGCAAAACGAATGCAAATTTAGTTAATGAACTTGTCGCCACGTACCTTTCACAGTAGCAAAAACAGTCTACAACATAAACAGTGAAAAAATGCCATGAGTCTATAATCGTTTTGCACATTCATGTCAAGAATCCAGCCATTTTCACAAAATGAAAACAGACTTGTTCATTTCACTCACTGGTCAAAAATAAATAAAACACTTGATAGAGCGTTGCTCCTGGTCGGAGAAGCCACTGATGCAGTGACTGTCAGCGGGGCCCATCTTGCAGTGGCAGTGGCTCTTCAATGAAGTCAAACACCTGCTGAGCTTTCATCAGAGCAGCTGTGACATCGCAGTGGGGCTCTTCAGTGACAATGTCATCGTTGTCCACCTTGGCTCGGGTCTCAACTGGCCCGTAACAGCAGATGTAGAAGTATCGACCTGATCGCCCTCTTCCTCTCAATCAAAGTCAGATTCTACAATCATTGACATTGAATAAATAGTCCATTTAGATTTGGTTATGACTTAGGTAAAAATAAATGACAGTGGGCTAAATAATTATACCTGGTCATGTAATAGGCGTGGAAGTGGGACCTTTTACTGGGTCAGCCTTAAGTTAAATAAGCTTAAGGTCACGATACTCCTTGATATTGCTAAAATGAGGGTGGTCGACTTTTAATGCTGCTATTAGTTATACATATGAGCCACATATGCAAATCTATACATTTTCGGAAAGCTCATACACTCAGCATTCCATATGTGACATGTACAAACAAATACATATGGTTGCCATGATAAGGTGGTGAATGATCGTTCATAATAAAAATAATCGCCAATTGCAAATCCTTACTTTTCCACAAATTCGACAGCTATGTTAATCAAACTTTCAACAAAGAATGCTGTTCATAGTAGAAATAAAATAATGGGGCCATTAAAAGAAAATATAATTATTTGTATTAAAATTTTTATTTTGGCCATATTCCTGCAAAAATGCATTTAAAAGTAAATATTTCTGAAGGTAATGTTTTTTCTTGAAAAATGCCCCATTATTTTGAAGATATTGAGAGCAAGCCATATACCAAATTTCAATGCTATACCATTGAAAGTGATAAAGTTTTAAAAAAAATTGTGAAAATGTATCAAACTGAGAAATTGACTGTTAAAGATGGCCGCCGCAAAATATTTGATCTAATCTACATATAATATATTGTGAATATTATTCACAATAACGGTGTCATGACACATCTTTTTATGCAGAAACATTTCTATAATTTCAGTGACAACACTTCATGGTGCACAGTACATCATATCCAAAATCAAGTTGCATCGAATGCTCCAGCACTATACGCTTTTCCTTCATGTTGGTTTTTCAACGATTCTGCCATCAACTTTTCAAGCCTAGAGGCTTTAAACTTACACTTGATTAGCTCATCATTGTCTTTTATGGAACTTGATAATCTCCGCAAGTCTTTTCGTGGACTAGGATTCTTTTCGTGGACTTTAGCTCGGCCTTTAACACCATAATTCCTGTGAAGTTGTTTGATAAACTTGTATATCTGAATGTGCATCCTGCCATCTGTCACTGGACTCTCAACTTTCTTCTTCACAGGCCTCAATCTGTCAAGGTCAACAACTCTCTCTCCAAACCTGTTATTCTTAACACTGGTGCCCCACAAGGTTGCGTGCTTTCTCCTTTCCTTTTCACTCTCTTTACAAACGACTGTGTATCTGGTAACCAATCTGTTCGCGTGGTTAAGTTCTCGGATGACACCACTGTAATTGGCTGTGTCAACAATGCTAACGAGTCTGTGTATAGAGAGGAAGTTCAAAGACTGGTTGGCTGGTGTAAGAACAACAACCTGGTACTAAACATATCCAAAACGAAGGAAATGATCATTGATTTTCGCAAAAAGAAAACACCCATCCACCCCCTTGTCATTGACGGTACTGAAGTCTTACAAGCCGATTCTGTAAAATTTTTGGGTTCGACTATTTTAAAAGATCTTTCCTGGTGTAATAACACGATTGACATCATTAAAAAAGCACAAAAACGCATGTACTTCCTTAGACACCTCAAACAATTCGGCTTATCTCAAGCAATATTAACACGTTTCTACCGCGCAGTTATTGAAAGTGTCTTGTCATTTTCTATTACTGTCTGGTTTGGTCGCGCCACCCAAGATGAAATTAATCAAATTGAATCAGTCGTCAAGAACGCCTCTAAACTAATCGGGTTAAAGATGCCGTCCATCAGATCTCTCTATCTATCTCGCAGTTTGCGCAAATCCAAGCGCATTGTACAAGACGAATATCATCCAGCCAACCATCTCTTTGAACTCCTTCCCTCCGGTAAGCGCTACAGTAGCATAAAAACTAAAACGACGCGATTCAACAATAGTTTCTATCCTCAAGCACTGAGATTTTTAAACGGAGAGCCATCATAAATGTCTTGCCTCTGGTAGGTAGTTGCAATGTCGCGTTTTTATTTTTTTATTTATTATTATTATTTATTTTTTATTTATTTTTATTTTATTTTTTATTTTTTTATTTTTTTTATCTTGCAACCTATTATATTACTCTCGCTTGTTTTCAACTGTTTTTAGTATTACGATTGTGATATGTAATGTTTAGTTCCGTGTGTGATTGGGTGCATGAGTGTATGTTTGTGCTAACGCCACAACACTACAAATTCCTTGTACTTGCTACTTGGTAATAAAACGTATCTTATCTTATCTTATCTTATCTTTCTTGTCACTGCCACTCATTTCCTGCCGTATCATCATGAGCCTTCCTGCCGGTATCATCATGTGCCTTCCTGCCGGTATCATCATGGTGTTCATCATCTCTTCATGAGAAGAGGCGCTCACATTCCAATGCAAAACTGCTGATGTTGTAGCAGCCACAACAGCTTTACTCCCAAAGAAGCGGTCTTTTGGGTATCTCTGCCACAGCGTATGGTTGAAGGCTTCACACTATAATTATTATTGCCAGCACTTTGGTAGATGCTTATGTCACCCTTAAACCTACGTAGAACGATATGCGGCTGGTTCTTCCTGGCTATGGCTTTCTGGAGCTTGCTATGCATAGCCGAACTCCTGTGGCACTCTACGTCATTCTTGCCACCAGAAGATACATTGATGTGTGAATTATACACTGCAGTACCAAACAGATCCCTCGTCAACAAGACCTACGTGATGGAAATAAATGGCCCAATATGGCTTCAACTTTGCAGTGTATTTCTTTTTATCTCACGGTCACCCCACTCTATACACTAGCTACTGAACAAGCGCTTTGTTGGATAGCAAATATCTAATCAGGATCTGCGATAGTTTTATGAGTGTAGCACAATCACTTCAGACATGAAGCTGTCACACGTCCACTTCTAAAGTCAAACCACCGTTTCTTGGATGACTGCTCCAGTGACTAATGTCAGGGGATAAACATACCTTGTTGACTGCTGGCAAATATCTACTAAATCTAAAATTGGCTAAAATCAACAAAACTTATTACCTTGAACACCTACAGACTGGGCGATGTCCTCCACCATGTCTTTTTCTATGCAGTCATGATACGATTCTCCATTCATATCTCTCATACATGGGTTGGCCTCGCATAACTCAATTAGGGCAAACGTTTGTTCTGCCGTCAAAGACACCATTATTTCAACATGATGGGTTCATTTAATGTTGGTTGCTGATTGGTCCATGATGCGAAAATGAGGCTAGCAGACGTAAAATGGCCACCGTATTAAAAAAAACAAATAATTTTACAAATCCTTTAAAACATAAATTGTTGTCTACACATTTATTTAATGGGAGACATGCTATGAACATGCTACACAAATGTTTTTTCACCAATTTGATTACCACATGCCTAAACCTTTTAGAAAATGACAGTAGGATTGTATGTCCAATAAATCTTAAGAAAAAAAATTGGTGGGTCAGATGGTTGCTATGGAAATGGCAGCCATCTTGTTTTTAGTTCCTATTTGTCAGCAAATATTTCACATTGATAACATTCCATATAATAGTAACTAATGATGTATTGTTGTAGTACAAACATGTCAGAAGGATTTTTTCATTTGAGATTTTTTATTTTTATAAATTTTATGTTTAAAAAAAAAAATTCGATTACAAACCCACCCCCTAAAAACATGACACATATGCATATTATCTTCTGACACGTTGTCTGGACTAAGATATACAGTGTATGAAAAAAATAATTGTGATAAACATGAAACAGTTGTCGGTGATATATGATGTGATCTGGGAAAACCCTTCACATGGTGCAAATTTTCACTTCTTCTCTGTTGAAACATACGAATGGAGTGGTAGAGCTACCACTGGTGCTTCATGTCAAGCCCTTTTGGATTGATCTCTAGTGGTTTGTTGTCAGGATACGGTTCAGTGGCGTCAACTTTAAGCAGCTCCTGGGAATGACGATTCTGTGTCGCAGTAGTCTCTCATTGCTACACCAGTTGCACCCGTCTCAAAGTAGAAGTGGTGGCGACTCTTGATACCAAGCACCGTCTTGAAGTAGCATGCCAAGAAGGTGGCCCAGTCGTGCATCGGCGCCAGGACAGTACCGTTTTCTTGGCCGACTAGACATGGAACATTTATGCCTGCCGTACTGGAGTTGGCGACAACATTCGCCATGTCTTCTAAGCAGTCGACTTTATGAATGTTCGTTTCATCAGACCGAAGCACCAGTCACACAAAAACTTAGTGTGTCCAGTCAAGAGGAAACTCATGGTGATGGATACATGTCGGCCAGTGAGGACACGTCAAAGCAAGTACCACATGACATAGGAATTTTTGTTTTGTCCGGCACAGTTGTCGGCATGTAGGTGCATGTGTTATTTTTCCCATGCCGTAGTTTTCTAGGAAGGAATGTAGGAGACTGATTACACAGTTGGCGCCTTTTCCACTCTGAATGCTCTCGTCTAGTAGGAACATCACTTGCTTCGGCAGTGCTTCACAGGCAACACCGAAAATTGCACATTTCCGGGGTGTCTTGAAATAGACTGGTCCGGGCTGAAGTAGGTCAGACTATTAAAACAGAAGCTTCAATTCTTTGTCTAGCAAGTCGGAAAAATATTTTTCAAAACTGTACAGTCAACAAAATAAAAATTAGTACCTTCGTTGATGTCGTTGTCATTGAGAGAAACGCTAGAGGTTGCCATGTCAACACTGCCGCACTTCGCAGGACCAACTTCACCCCTGTAAGAGCAATATGGTACGTTCGGTCGGTGCCTTGTCTATGTCGTCTGTATGAACATAGCATAGTCCAGCTGAGAGCCAGACATAGACAAGTTTTAAGTTCATGATGAAATTATATCATTAATACACTACTATAATTATTGTTGCCAGCACTTTGGTAGATACTTCTGTCACTTTTAAACCTACGTAAAACGATCTGCAGTTGGTTCTTCCCGGCTACATGCTACAGTAGTGCTCTACATCATTCTTGTGGCACTCAACATCATTCCTGCCACTGGAAGATACATTGATGTGTGGATTACACACTGCAGTACCAAACAGATCCCTTGCCAACGAGACCTACGTGGTGGAAATAAATGGTCCAATCTGGCTTAAACTTTGCAGTGCATTTCTTTTTTTCTCACGGTCACGCCCCTCTATACAGTTGCTACTGAACAAGCACTTTGATGGATAGCAAATATATAACCAGGGTCTGCGATAGTTTTACAACGAGTGTAGCACAATTGTTTCAGACATGAAGCTGCCACACGCCCACTTCTAAAGTCAAACCACTGTTTCTTGGATGACTGCTCCAGTGACCAGTGTCAGGGGATAAACATACCTTGTTGACTGCTGGCAAATATCTACTAAATCTAAAATTGTGACTCCGGCTGACCAAATGAGTGATAAGTAGGAAAATATCTACATGGCGTTTTACATATTTGGAAAGCGTAGAGATACAGCTTTACAGTGTTCCAAAAATTATTATTCAGTTACCAAAATTGACAAAGTTATGGCACATTGTACACGGTAGGGGTGAAAATGGCTGTTAAAGTTTTGCAATCTTTATGCACAAGGACAGCATGGAAATAAATGTTCATGTTTATACTACTATGATGATGTAATTTTCAGCAAAGAGCATCCATTGGAAGGACACAGATCATTTGATGCTTGACAGCTACTTTCAGTCTTTCTTGACAGCTACTTTCAGTCTTTCTTGACAGCTACTTTCAGTCTTTCTTGACAGCTACTTTCAGTCTTTCTTCGAAGGACGTGGACAAGAAAAGGACAAAAAAGACAATTTGCCAAGTAAGAATAACATTTACAAGAAATTACATTTTGGCAACAAGAAATTACAACACTTTGGAAGTAAAAATGATATGCAAATTTTTTTTATTGTTTTGTTCACCTGCATATTCTCCAAAATATGTCATACCTTGAATCATACCTTAAAAGGGTTTGGGGCAGGGAACCTTCTGGCTCGTATTCCAATGGTCATCTTAGTGGCCCTCCTGTGCACACTTTCTAAGTTGTCTATATCTTTCTCAAGATGAGGGCTCCGTGCCTGGTGGCAGTTTTCTATGATGGGTCGGACGAAGGTGACGTATAAGTTTTTGATGTCTTTGATGCTTTTGTCTGTGTAGGTCCTACGAATTGTCCCTAGTATTTTGTTTGCTTTCTTGACTACGTAGTTTATTTGCTCCTTAACTTTCAGTGATTTATGAATGTGTACTCCTAGGTCTTTTTCCATATCTATCAATTCTATACGTACATCTCCCATAAAATAGTCATAGTTGGGGTTGTTGTATCCAATGTGCAGACATTTGCATTTAGTGAAGTTGAACAATAGCTGACAATCCTGACTCAAATTTATACATAGAATGGAAGTCTTCGTGGAGAGTGAAATCATATTCAACTTCAGGAACTTGTCTCAACGTTTTTGTGTCATCAGCAAACTTTACCAGGGAGCTTACTACAATTGAGTAAATGTTGTTTATAAAGATAACAAATAACATTGGGCTGCGTATTGATCCTTGTGGTACAGTCAGCTACAACACTGATCACTTTTTGCCAGTCTGACCCCGCACCACTAATGCACACTCGTTGTCTTCTATGTGTTAGCCAATGTTCAATCCATCTGTTGGTCTTGCATGTAATGCCATGACCGGTTAGTTTTGAGATGAGTCTGCGATGAGGGACCGTATCAAACGCTTTACTGAAATCCAAGTAGATCACGTTGACTAGATATCCTTTGTCAATATAAGTCACTTCTATAAATATTAGCAGATTACTAAGATAGCTACTTTTTGGTCGAAAACCATGTTGTGAATCTAGAATGTTGTGAATCTAGTTTCCTGGCTTGGAATGGTGTCCTTTCTTGTAAATTGGAAGGACATTTGCATCAAGCCAATCTTGTGGTACCTGCCCACTTTGAAAGCTCTTTGTAAACAATGCATTCGATGGCCTGACTAGCTCTTTGTAAACAATGCATTCAATGGCCTGGATAGTTCTTTGTAAACAATGCATTCAGTGGCCCGGCTAGTTCTTTGTAAACAATGCATTCAGTGGCCCGGCTAGTTCTATGTAAACAATGCATTCAATGGCCCGGCTAGTTCTTTGTAAACAATGCATTCAGTGGCCCGGCTAGTTCTTTGTAAACAATGCATTCAGTGGCCTGGCTAGTTCTTTGTAAACAATGCATTCAGTGGCCCGGCTAGTTCTTCAGCACATCTGTTTAGCACAATTGGGAAAATCTGAACTGTTCACGGAGATTTGGATGCATTTAGCTTCTTTAGTTTATTGCATATGCTCGACTCTTTGCTACTTCCTTGAAACATCTTAACCTGGTTTGGAATTCTGTCTAGATTCTCCTGATTGAACTGTGTCACAAAATGATTATTAAATGTTGTTGTCGTCTTGAGGTTATCATTGATCCCTATGTGCCTTGTTCATCTTACATTGGTCTTACCGTTTCTTTCACTTTTAGTTGTGATCTAGTCTTGAGGTTATCATTGATCACTATGTTACCTTGTTCATCTTACATTGGTGTTACCGTTTCTTTCACTTTTAGTTGTGATCTAGTCTTGAGGTTATCATTGATCACTATGTTACCTTGTTCATCTTACATTGGTGTTACCGTTTCTTTCACTTTTAGTTGTGATCTAGTCTTGAGGTTATCATTGATCACTATGTTACCTTGTTCATCTTACATTGGTGTTACCGTTTCTTTCACTTCTAGTTGTGATCTAGTCTTGAGGTTATCATTGATCACTATGTTACCTTGTTCATCTTACATTGGTCTTACCGTTTCTTTCACTTTTAGTTGTGATCTAGTCTTGAGGTTGTCATTGATCACGTTGTTACCTTGTTCATCTTACATTGGTGTTACCGTTTCTTTCACTTCTAGTTGTGATCTAGTCTTGAGGTTATCATTGATCACTATGTTACCTTGTTCATCTTACATTGGTGTTACCGTTTCTTTCACTTTTAGTTGTGATCTAGTCTTGAGGTTATCATTGATCACTTTGTTACCTTGTTCATCTTACATTGGTCTTACCGTTTCTTTCACTTTTAGTTGTGATCTAGTCTTGAGGTTATCATTGATCACTATGTTACCTTGTTCATCTTACATTGGTGTTACCGTTTCTTTCACTTCTAGTTGTGATCTAGTCTTGAGGTTATCATTGATCACTATGTTACCTTGTTCATCTTACATTGGTCTTACCGTTTCTTTCACTTTTAGTTGTGATCTAGTCTTGAGGTTATCATTGATCACTATGTTACCTTGTTCATCTTACATTGGTCTTACCGTTTCTTTCACTTCTAGTTGTGATCTAGTCTTGAGGTTATCATTGATCACTATGTTACCTTGTTCATCTTACATTGGTGTTACCGTTTCTTTCACTTCTAGTTGTGATCTAGTCTTGAGGTTATCATTGATCACTATGTTACCTTGTTCATCTTACATTGGTGTTACCGTTTCTTTCACTTTTAGTTGTGATCTAGTCTTGAGGTTATCATTGATCACTATGTTACCTTGTTCATCTTACATTGGTCTTACCGTTTCTTTCACTTCTAGTTGTGATCTAGTCTTGAGGTTATCATTGATCACTATGTTACCTTGTTCATCTTCAACTGGTGTTACCATTTCTTTCACTTCTAGTTGTGATCTAGTCTTGAGGTTATCATTGATCACGTTGTTACCTTGTTCATCTTACATTGGTGTTACCGTTTCTTTCACTTTTAGTTGTGATCTAGTCTTGAGGTTATCATTGATCACTTTGTTACCTTGTTCATCTTACATTGGTGTTACCGTTTCTTTCACTTTTAGTTGTGATCTAGCAACTTGTAGAAAAACTTTGGATCTTGTTTCATGTTATCTGCTATTTTCCCTTCAAGTTTCCTCTTTGCTTGACGGACCAGTCTTGATGCTTTGCGTTCTGCTCTCTTGAACTGTATATAGTCTTGGTGGATCTTTGTCTCTTTATATCTGTTCCACCATCTCAGTCTGTTTTTTCCTGGCTCTGTAGATCTCCTTGTTCCACCATAGTGGCTTGTTGCTTCTCTTCCTCCTGACTATGTAGATATCCTTGTTCCACCATAGTGTCATGTTGCTTCTCTTCCTCCTGACTCTGTAGATCTCCTTGTTCCATCATAGTGGCCTGTTGTTTCTCTTCCTCCTTACTCTGTAGATCTCCTTGTTCCACCATAGTGGCTTGTTGCTTCTCTTCCTCCTGACTCTGTAGATCTCCTTGTTCCACCATAGTGGCTTGTTGCTTCTCTTCCTCCTGACTCTGTAGATCTCCTTGTTCCACCATAGTGGCTTGTTGCTTCTCTTCCTCCTGACTCTGTAGATCTCCTTGTTCCACCATAGTGGCTTGTTGCTTATCTTCCTCCTGACTCTGTAGATCTCCTTGTTCCACCATAGTGTCCTGTTGCTTCTCTTCCTCCTGGCTCTGTAGATCTCCTTGTTCCACCATAGTGGCTTGTTGCTTCTCTTCCTCCTGGCTCTGTAGATCTCCTTGTTCCACCATAGTGGCTTGTTGCTTCTCTTCCTCCTGACTCTGTAGATCTCCTTGTTCCACCATAGTGGCTTGTTGCTTCTCTTCCTCCTGGCTCTGTAGATCTCCTTGTTCCACCATAGTGGCTTGTTGCTTCTCTTCCTCCTGGCTCTGTAGATCTCCTTGTTCCACCATAGTGGCTTGTTGCTTCTTTTCCTCCTAGCTCTGTAGATCTCCTTGTTCCACCATAGTGGCTTGTTGCTTCTCTTCCTCCTGGCTCTGTAGATCTCCTTGTTCCACCATAGTGGCTTGTTGCTTCTTTTCCTCCTAGCTCTGTAGATCTCCTTGTTCCACCATAGTGGCTTGTTGCTTCTCTTCCTCCTGACTATGTAGATCTCCTTGTTCCACCATAGTATTCGTGCGCGCTTGGGCTGCCACACGGGGTAATTGTCTGACCCTATTATTGATATTACCGTACGTTTATACGTTGTTCGCTACTTTAATTTTACATTGTGTGTGACAATGAAGGTATGTGGATTATGATGTTACAACTTGGAGGTGTCTGGTTGCCTGGATTTTAGTTATGTTATGTGACACTACCAGTTTTATATTTGCCGCCCTATCGTCAATGAACTAGAATCGTCGCCATGGTGATCGTGTACACAAGCCACCGACTACGCCAACTGTGTCAGCGTTCCACGAAATCGCTCATGCGTGTCTCCAGCGCAGTCTACTATGACCTGAAGCAACTGGGCATTTGCTACGCAACGACGAGGAACTCTGTTATTAAACAAACATGTAGACAATGCTAACTTGATTATACTGACTTCGACGGAATCGCGTAATGGGTCTACCACTGCGCGAAGCTGCTCTGAGCGACCTCTTACCAGTGCTGTGACGTGTGTGCTCCTCAACACCCGATCTGTCTGTAATAAACCAGTAACAGTTAAAGAACACATGATTGATCAAAAAGCCGATTTAATGTTTCTGACCGAAACATGGTGCAAGCCAAACAAGAGTGCCGTTCTCAACGAGTTAACCCAGTCAGGTTACTGCTTCATTGGCGAGTGCCGTTCGTCGAAGCGTGGAGGCCGTGTCGGAGTATTATATAAGTCGGCATATAAATTCCGCAAGACTACAACCAAACGATATGACACATTTGAATATTTAGACGTTAAATCAACACAAACGTCGAGACCTGTGCGTGTTGTCATTATTTACCGACCACCTACCACCTCCGTACAGTCGTTCCTTGACGAATTCGCAACGTACGTAAACGAAATAGTTGTTACACGGCAAGACATCCTCATTGTCGGTTACTTCAATCTTCACTGTGAACTTAATAGTGCGCCTGGTGTAAAGTTATTGAATGACATTTTAGCAGAAAACAACTTAAAACAACATGTCACAGAACCCACACATATGAAGGGACACATGCTAGACTTGGTGATAACACGTTCATCCAGTTCAATCGTGTCGTCAACTACAGCGTACCCCAGCAGCATATCAGATCATTACAGTGTCGTTTTCCATCTGTCGTCTGCTAGCCCAGTGTCTGCTCGTGCCGTGAAACAGCTGCGTGATTTGATCTGGTTCGCCTCGAAACTGACCTTACTTCGCGTCTTGCATCAATAGATACTACTCTAGATGTGAATACCATGGTCGGCCAGTACGAGCATGCAGTCTTATCCACTATTGACTTGCATGCCCCAGTTACTGCGAGAATGAAAACTTGCCGACGCAAGGAACCGTGGTACAATGACGACATTCATCAAGCCAGGGCATTAAGACGTGCAAACGAGAACAGATGGAGAACAACGAAACTCGAGGTGCATCACCAGATTTTTTTTGAGCATCGAACAGCGGTCAACAACATGATCAAGCGAGCGAAGCGTGCTCACTACGAATCAGGGTTGTCATCACTTGACCAGCGAACATGCTTTCGTGTGGTTAACACTCTGCTAAAGCCAACTGGAATAATTCTTCCACAATCCAGTAACACTGAAACACTGTGCAATGATTTCGCAACCTACTTTGCAGAGAAAACACAAGGAATTAGAATGCAAATACACACAAAGCTGACCAATGACGAAGAGTATTCTTGTTGTGCTATCGACTCTGGCAGCCAAAGCCAACGTTTGTCGAACGAACTCAATCGACTGCTACCTACTAGTGAAGAGGAAATGAAGAACATCATCAGCCTATGCCCATCAAAGACATGCAGCCTGGACTCTTGCCCCACTGATCTGTTGAAGAAAACAGTTGGTGTGCACATTCCTTATCTGGTGGCAATAGTGAATAACAGCTTTAAGCAAGGACTCTTTCCGTCACGTTGAGAACAGCAATAGTAAAACCACTTCTGAAATCCGACACTCTCGACAAAGACATGTTAAAGAACTACAGACCAGTGTCAAATATAGCATTCGTCGGCAAAGTCTTGGAGAAAGTTGCAGTTCGTCGTTTGTTTGACCATCTCACCTTGAATGGGCTGCATGAAGAATACCAATCGGCATATAAGATGCTTCACAGTACAGAAACAGCTCTACTGCGTGTTCAGCATGACATTGCTAGTGTACTCGACAAGAATCGTGCAATGCTCTTTGTCATGCTGGACTTATCAAGTGCATTTGACACGATTGACCATGAACATTTGCTGACACTATTGCACGACGAATACGGTGTGTGTGGAATAGCGTTATCATGGTTCCGGACGTACTTGGAAGACCGCACCCACTGTGTCAAGATAGACTCAAAAACATCCGCGACTATTCCGCTACAGAGTGGTGTGCCGCAGGGCTCGGTCCTTGGGCCAGTTATGTTCACTCTATACACAACCCCATTGCAGCGGATATTCAAAAGACATGGCATAAAATACCATAAGTATGCCGACGACATTCAACTATTTGCGTCGTGCAATCCCGCTACACCAGTCGACCAAGTGAAAACTGCGAGGCGACTCACAAACTGTATTGGGAAAGTCAGACGATGGATGGCGCTGCGCATGCTGAAACTAAACGACGAAAAAACAAAGATGATGATCTTTACATCAAAACATCATCTCAGGATGTACGGAGGCTGCTCCTTGACAATCGGACACGATACGGTTTCACCATCAGATCGCATAAGGAATTTGGGAGTTCACATGGATCAACATCTGACGATGACAGATCATGTGACTGCTATGCGTGCCGCATGTAACTACCATCTGTACAGACTGTCATCAATACGGCACTATTTAACAACTGAAGCCGCGAAAAGTGCTGTCAACGCACTCGTCACCTCTCGTCTGGACTACTGTAACTCCCTCTTGCATAACATACCGTTATCACAGACAGCCCGGTTGCAGCGTGTCCAGAACAATGCAGCCAGGCTAATAACACGCACCAGTAAACACGACCACATCACACCAGTGTTGAAGGAGCTGCATTGGCTGCCGGTTGAGAGCCGAATCGCCTTCAAGATGCTGGTAATGACTTATAAATGCATCAATGGTTTGGCGCCGTCTTATCTTGCAGAACTTGTTCAACCACGAAAACGTGACGGACGCCTACGCCAGAACTATGCGCCAACACTGCACCAAGGCATAACAAAGAAGTGTATTGGCGATTCGGCATTTGGCGCAGCAGCACCACGACTATGGAATGAATTACCTGTGAACATTCGTGCATCGGGGACACTTTCTATATTTAGAATGTGTTTAAAGACATATCTTTTTATTAGACATTTTAATTAATTCAAATTGTTTTGAAATGATGGACATTGCTTTATAATTTCTTTTTAGTATTGTACGTCTTAAAACCAGAGTTCATATATAGATATTTTAATAAGTTACAGTTTATCTATTTATATTTATTAATATACATTTGTACAGCGCATCGATCCGCCATGCGGGAATTAGCGCTATAGAAAAAATATTATTATTATTATTATTATAGTGGCTTGTTGCTTCTCTTCCTCCTGGCTCTGTAGATCTCCATGTTCCACAATAGTGGCTTGTTGCTTCTCTTCCTCCTGACTCTGTAGATCTCCTTGTTCCACCATAGTGGCTTGTTGCTTCTCTTCCTCCTAGCTCTGTAGATCTCCTTGTTCCACCATAGTGGCTTGTTGCTTCTCTCCCTCCTGGCTCTGTAGATCTCCTTGTTCCACCATAGTGGCTTATTGTTTCTCTTCCTCCTGGCTCTGTAGATCTCCTTGTTCCACCAGAGTGGCTTGTTGCTTCTCTTCCTTCTGGCTCTCTAGATCTCCTTGTTCCACCATAGTGGCTTGTTGCTTCTCTTCCTCCTGGCTCTGTAGATCTCCTTGTTCCACCATAGTGGCTTGTTGCTTATCTCCCTCATGGCTCTGTAGATCTCCTTGTTCCACCATAGTGGCTTATTGTTTCTCTTCCTCCTGGCTCTCTAGATCTCCTTGTCCCACCAGAGTGGCTTGTTGCTTATCTTCCTCCTGACTCTGTAGATCTCCTTGTTCCACCATAGTGGCTTATTGCTTCTCTTCCTCCTGGCTCTGTAGATCTCCTTGTTCCACCATAGTGGCTTGTTGCTTCTCTTCCTCCTAGCTCTGTAGATCTCCTTGTTCCACCATAGTGGCTTGTTGCTTCTCTCCCTCCTGGCTCTGTAGATCTCCTTGTTCCACCATAGTGGCTTGTTGCTTCTCTTCCTCCTGGCTCTGTAGATCTCCTTGTTCCACCATAGTGGCTTGTTGCTTCTCTTCCTCCTAGCTCTGTAGATCTCCTTGTTCCACCATAGTGGCTTGTTGCTTCTCTCCCTCCTGGCTCTGTAGATCTCCTTGTTCCACCATAGTGGCTTATTGTTTCTCTTCCTCCTGGCTCTGTAGATCTCCTTGTTCCACCAGAGTGGCTTGTTGCTTCTCTTCCTTCTGGCTCTCTAGATCTCCTTGTTCCACCATAGTGGCTTGTTGCTTCTCTTCCTCCTGGCTCTGTAGATCTCCTTGTTCCACCATAGTGGCTTGTTGCTTATCTCCCTCCTGGCTCTGTAGATCTCCTTGTTCCACCATAGTGGCTTATTGTTTCTCTTCCTCCTGGCTCTCTAGATCTCCTTGTCCCACCAGAGTGGCTTGTTGCTTATCTTCCTCCTGACTCTGTAGATCTCCTTGTTCCACCATAGTGGCTTATTGCTTCTCTTCCTCCTGGCTCTGTAGATCTCCTTGTTCCACCATAGTGGCTTGTTGCTTCTCTTCCTCCTAGCTCTGTAGATCTCCTTGTTC
>BSQZ01000241.1:0-42192 GCA_033239005.1 Lamellibrachia satsuma | reverse complement strand
CGATAACAGAGGCTACCAATGGGTGTCTGCTCTGCCCCTGAGGTGTTCCACAAACCCGTGCACCAATTTCTAGAAAACATTGAAGGTGTGAGCGTCTACATGGACGACATAATCGTCTGGGGCTCCACCGCTGAGGAGCAGGATGAGCGCCTCATGAAGACATTGGTGAGAAAATCCAGGCGATCACAGATACGCCTACACCGACCAACGCAACCGAATTGCAGCGGGTGTTAGGCACGGTGACATATCTTGGCCGATACATACCAAATCTGTCAGCCAGAACGGCTCCATTCATATTACTGTTAGAGAAAGACAGTGACTGGCAATGGCAACGCGAACACGAGCTTGCGTGGAACGGAATCAAAGAGACACTGTCGAAACATCCAGTACTGCAGTACTATGATGAGAGCAAGTCGCTCAAAATATCGAGCGATGCATCCAGAGACGGGATTGGTGCCGTTCTGCTGCAAGAGACGAATGGAGAGTGAATGCCTGTGGCGTACGCTTAGAGGTCTGTGACGACGGCGGAGAAAAACTACGCACAGATTGAAAAAGAACAGCTCGGTGTCGTGTTTGCATGCGAACGTTTCCACATCTACATCTATGGTCGCAAAGTCATAGTTGAGACTGATCACCAGCCATTGATTGCGATTTCAAAGAAACAGCTCTGCGACGCACCACCGAGATTACAGCGGCTTCTATTACGCATTCAGAAGTACGACCTGATGCTGGAGAAACTCCTCGTGGTCGCGGATACATTGTCGAGATCGTTTTCATCGAAGGAGGTGGCGAGCACGACACACAGCCAAGTACACAGTCATACACGTCTGCGCGGTTAAATCAAGCTTACCTGTGTCTGAGCGCAAATGGGCTGAGCTAGCGGAAGAGACCGAAAACGATCGCGAACTACAACGAGTTATTCGCAGCACGGCAGATGGTAGTGACATTTGCCTGACACCGTATGTGACATTCATAGACGAACTGACCATTGTCGATGGTGTCATACTGAAGGGACAACGAGTTATTGGGCCTAAGAACATGAGAGCAGAGATGCTTCACTGCGGTCACTTGGGCATCGAGAAATGAGGCGAGCCCGAGACGTACTGTCCTGGCCCAACATGAACAACGATGTTTATGACACAGATGTGACGTGTGCCAGGAGAACATATATACACAACAATAGCAACCACTGCAGATGCATGAGCGGCCAGATCGACCATGGCAAAGGTAGCGTGCGACATCTTCTACCTGAAGCAAGTTCTACACCTACAGACGGTCGACTACTACTCGCACTCTCCTGATATAGCACTCTTGTCGAACGAGTCGAGCCGACAGGTGATCATCCATTTGAAGTCACTCTTCTCACGATATGGAATTCCATCGGAGTGTATTTCGGATGGGGACCCGCAGTTTGTCAGTCAGTGAGGAGTTCAGACAATTCACCTGGGGCATCGAACACAAGATGTCGAGCCCTTATTATCCACAGTCAAACATACTTGCAGAAAATGGTGCGGAAATCGTGAAGCGCTTACACAGGAAGACAGCCGACAGAGGAGAGGATGCCCACCTCGCCTTGCTTGCGTATCGCTCTTCACCCCTCGACTGTGGACAGTCTCCGGTCGAGCTACTGTTTGGCAGAAAGACCAGAACGAGTCTGCCATACCGATGTGAGACATACACCAGGAAATCGGCACCACACGATCGTGGGAGACTACTGAAGGTGTTACACCCAAACGACACGGTGCGTGTGAAGTATCCAAGACGACGACGATGGTCGGAGCACGCAGGAGTCGTAGGCCTCAGTGGACCTCGCTCGTGTGACGTCCAGTGTGAGGATGGACGACACGGTGCGTGTGAAGGATCCAAGACGACGAAGATGGTCGGAGCACGCAGGAGTCGTAGGCCTCAGTGGACCTCGCTCGTGTGACGTCCAGTGTGAGGATGGACGACACGGTGCGTGTGAAGGATCCAAGACGACGAAGATGGTCGGAGCACGCAGGAGTCGTAGGCCTCAGTGGACCTCGCTCGTGTGACGTCCAGTGTGAGGATGGACGCCGCATGCGCCGCAACCGACAACATTTGCTGCCAACGCGAGAAACGTTTAAGCATCTCACACAGAGTTCGTAACTCGTCCAGACAACGCGAAGAGATCGACGAGCGTAACTCGTCCAGACAACGCGAAGAGATCGACGAGGTCACGGAGCTGTCGGAGCACACCTCGTCTGTGTCGTCTTCACCCGTGCGACGACGCTCTGAGCGAGTCCGGAAGGCTCCTGCGCGACTTGATTTGTAGCTGTGACTTGTCATAATACCTAGGACATAGGAACTCTATTCTTCTGATACGGGACTTCTTTACTTTCTAATATATCGTGATGTTCATGAGGAATTTATATTCCTACGCTGTCATCCGGGTTCTGCCCCCCCCCGGGCGGATGTAATAAAGACACACTGTGTAATAATAAAACTGTCTCAAACTTATGCATTCCTATAGTTCAAACTAGTATGACATTTCGTATACGGTGCATATTACAAGGGAGCATTACACCTATGTGACAAATATTGAAAATTGTCGAAATTGAGCTAAAATATGGTTTCCAGTGATTTAAGAAATTACATAAAATAAATAGTTTTACCATTTCTTAATGAATATTTGACATATTGTGCTTTATATAATTTGAAAATATCAAACTGCAATATTCCTGCAAGATTGATATTTGAATAGTAAATAAGAATACTAATAATAGTAAAAACGTCTGTAGCGCCTGTGTCCTCAGGAACCTGAGCTCAGAGGCGCAACATTCCAGACACATTAAGCATTATCATGAAGAGTGGTGGAGCAACATGTGACATTGGGAAAAACGAAACTTTTAAGCCAAGGGGGTCATGGCCGAATGCCCTCACAAATATGCTAATTTAGTAACTTGGGCCAGGTGACTTGAACGTTTAAAGTTTAAAAATTTCGAATTAAGCCGAAATTTTGACTTAGCTAAGTCGAAATTTCGACTTTTTATTTCCTTCTATACATGGCAACAATACGCTTCCGTAGGTAAAACATTGAACGTCTGGGATAAGCGTAGTTGCTCATGTATGTATTATTTTCAGCCGGTCAATGTTCTTATAATTTGGCCTCTGTGCTGGTGTGCTGCATTCTAATGAAAACATTCTCTTCAAAATGTGAGCAACTACGGCATTATCTAGAGTAGTTAAGTTAAGCTAGTCAGCTCGCCTTGGGCTGTGGGCTTGTCATTTGAAGCACTTTCAGAAGGGTGTGATTCAAATGCTTAATTAAATGTCAGATGACATGTCCCATTCACATAATTATTTCATTGGAATAGTACACATGTTTATGCTTTAAGCAATGTAGTGGTGTAACACTGTGCTCGGTAGTTTCTAAATACTAAGACAATGTTGTCCTCCTATGCAGTATATTTTAAAAGACAACACAAGACAATAACGCGCCTGGGCGATAATGAGGAATGGACACGTATGCGAAGAACACATTAATACATTAATCATCAGGCTCTTTTTAAACTTTGAAACTGCATTTCACAGAGATTGTGTTGGTGTTTTAGTATGGTTTATATCTGTAACGATTAGTTGGTATTGTGCAATTTTATTTTGATAACGAAAACATGTGCGCTTGTTTTTGTTAAGTTCAACTTACGACAACTAATGCCACGGATCGTGACAATTATGACGATTGTGACAGTTTGTTATAAATTCATAATATTAGAAATTCATAGCATGCAGCAATTACACAAGAGCCTGTATATCTTACCAAGTAGGCGGAGTTTAACATGTAGACATCTACTGCGCATGACCACGGGCCTGCCAACCTGTAGTACAGACGAATAACCCTTTGTCTGGCTAACTGGATATGCACTAATTGTTACATGTACTTAATAACTGATAACAGTGTTTCAAACTATTGCTTTTAGTATTCGTGACGTAAAACCTCATTATATTGGCCCATATTCAGTTTATGTTTGGTGTATTTGGGTTTTCCTGTTTTGCTCTGTTCATGTGACGGATGATTGACGGTCGCGAGTGAACGGTAGCGAATTCTTTCATGTGACGGAAGATTGACAGTCGCGAGTGAACGGTAGCGAGTTCTTTCACGTGACCGATGATTGACAGCCGCGAGTGAACGGTAACGAGTTCTTTCACGTGATGGATGATTGACAGTCGCGAGTGAACGGTAGCGAGTTCTTTCAGGGCACGAGCTCTTACCGCAAACCGCACAAAAATACAATCTCTTTGGCGACGGAATAATAATCTTAACACTGCGGATATGAAATTCTTGCGTGCGAGTGCGTGCGTATGTACGTATGCTTGTATAGATGGATGTATGATGCATGTGTACGTGCATGTTTATATTACGGTAGCACGGTACGCAGTCCTTAGGACAGGTACTAGATGCACGGAAGGGCTTTACACTCCAACCCTTGCCAGACCTGTTCAATCCAACGCCATCTCGACTTGTATGGGAAGCATTCAGCCATGCTGCAATAACTGCGCGAAGATTATTCGTTCATATATCCACCACTGTCTGTAGCAAGGTACTCATTCACAGCTGAGTGAACTGTAGCAACGAGATCGATTGAAGGTGGTAGTGTTATCAATGTCCCTGAGGCTGACTGGTAGACTGCTACACACGTGTGCTGCTAGTTGTTTGGCAAAGGTTCTTTCGCCGCAGGTGCCTGTCTGTGCGCGGCACGGTCAACTACTGGGAATACTGTTGGCACATCATCCTCTGTCAAAGATGTTTTAGCACCAGGATAACCCAAGGCTGCCACCTTCTGCGGGTGGCGGTCGGAACAGGTTTGTGCTTCGGCGGCCTGAAGTTTGAAACCTTTATTTCCACGAGCTATTTCTTTAGCAAAGTTGGCTGCGTAGGGAACTTAAACGAACTACATATTGCTCTATTCTTACTAACGTTTGCATTAAAAAGGAGAACATTAATTAACTAAGTTATATTTAACGACTTTGATTTAATCCTATGATATGACAAACTCTGCTTGTTTCTTTGACTTATATAATACTAACGTTATCACCATTTTAATTAGGAAATTAAGTTGTAGAAATTGTAACTTAACATGTGCACATCATAAGTGCAGCCAGTATAATTAAATGGTACGGTAAAAAAATAGTAATTCATGATAATAAATTAGGTTTAATTTTAAAACACAATACATGCAATAATGATATTCGTAATAAAGCAATAAAGCGATGTTCACATTACATTTACATTGTCACGGTCATACAATGTAATTTACCGCAACAAATAGATACATTTTGTGACCGCATAGCAGCATTTTTTTATCAATGTCCAGTCCTGTTCAGTGCCATCAAAACAAATTAAAACATTCGTAGTTCGATATCGTAACAAGTTAATCCCTTTGTGAGTGTAACGAATTCGCACGGTGACAGTGTCCAGTGACGCTACCTAGCATCACAGTAGGCGACGAGATAATTCGGCATTTGTGAATCAAAGTTTGTAGTTTGGTAGCGTTTCTTACCAATCCCATTGCGAGAGTGACGATGAACGTTTTGGTTAAAGCAACGCAGTAGACGACGGCCGGCAGACCACAAATAGATGATCTCTGGCATTGTGCGAGCGCGTGCAAGCGCGTGCCGCAAGCAAGCGCGTGCCGCAAGCAAGGGCGTGCCGCAAGGGGCGTGCCGCGGAGACCTAGACGCACATGTCTAGCTTTGCGTGAATTTGACGAATTTTCATATTTTGGTCTTTTACCAGAATGTTTCCGCTGTGTAACCAGCAGTCAGATTTTTATGCCGGCTTTCCTTGGCTTTCTCCGTCCGTATAACAGCGCCGAGCGTAGTTTGGTTAAATCTTAATTTACGAAAATACGATTTGAAGCCACCGAAGTTGTACTGTTTGCTTCAAGTTGCCCCGATATTTGTAGATAGTGTCACGGCGACGCTCACACTTGAGTCGGACAATAACCGTGCGGGGGTGGGGGTGGTGGGGGCGTCCCTCGGGAACTTGGCGGCCGATGCGGTACGCGCGCTCAATGTCATGAGCCTCCTGGGTGTCATTTTCATCTTGTCATTTTTGATGCAGATCAGTTCATTTTCAATCTCCGCAGCCCCCACCGCGTCTGATATTTCTTCAAACCTAAGGTTAGGTCTACCACTGTATTGCTCTAGTTTATCATTGTCAGACTTCGGCGAGTCGATTTTTTCAGTTATTCGATCGTATTTTCTTTCTATGACTTTTTTCAACTGTTCATCGATCCAATTGGCAGTCGATACCTCCATGTTACCATGACGATGGTCGAGGGGCAAGGGACAGGAATCACCCAGACCGCCACTCCTTTCCACCCCAAGGTTCGTAGATTTGTGACATGAGAGCGCAATGTCTTGGCTTTCTATATAGAGGTTGTGGAGCAGAGTTGTCATAGTGTTAGCATCCAAGTATACAATCCATTGTTTCTCTACTATAAAGAGTTTATGACTCTGTCTGCCTGTCTGTCTGTAAGTGTCGTCATATCTCCGCCAGTTTTGCATGTCTGATGCTGCACTTGTGTTGGTAGGCGTGCCCGGGGGTTCACGGGGATGGTTCGTACGTCAAGCAAATTTAAAATTGCCCCGGGGTGGGGATATTATGTATGTGGATGTTTGCCGTAGATTACGTAACTGAGAACAATAGCAGTTCGTAGTTACGTACACTATTTTCTAAGATTCTTCAGAATTACGTGATCTGCGTCAAATGGTAGGAACGCTCCGTAAAACCGGCTGTTGTAGACCTTTTTGTGGCACGAAGATCGCATTGTACTATCAACACTTGACTGGGTAGTGCAAGTAGACAATTCAATTCAGCGTGGCAGCTTATGGATTATTTCCATGAATTGTCAAATATCTGTATACATGCTTTAACACCATAGATTACTAGAAATGGCATAACAGTTATTTTTCAGTGCAGGTGCCATAAACTCTTGCAGCGATTGCCTTTACTCCCGTGCAACGCCGGGCAACTCAACTAGTTTATCATAAAGTCATGTTATATAGTTCACTGGGTAATTATATATCTAGACAAACATCTTGACCACCCACGTCCGCGCCATCCATCTCTATCTTCAGCCATTCCTTCAAGGTCTTGTGTTTTCATTTGTTGGGCTTGGGCTTCTCTTGTGATGATGTGATTTGTTCCTTTCTCGACCGATTAATTCAAAATGCTCTAATCTTTCCGACGACCCGATACACTTAACAGAAAAATAGCATGGTCATCGGTAAGCAGACAATGCCCTAAAAGCTGTTGTTTTCACGCTGCCATTTTTCACACCGGATGACGTGACGTGATTCGTGAATGTGATGTCGGAATTAGCGCTGGAAATGAAGCCTATTATCACGAGCATTTCGGATGTTACGTTACGTCATAGTGCGTCACCTTGGCACCCACTAATTTCTGCGACAGGTAAGGATTGACGCGTTATTTTCCTTCTCCAATACGTTAATCGTTTCGGAAAGCATTAAAGCATTAAAACAACTGTGTCAGTCTCTGGTGGACTAGCAAGATATCCCTACAGTTGGCTTTACATATACAAGATATCCCTACAGTTGGCTTTACATATGCAAGATATCCCTACAGTTGGCTTTACATATACAAGATAGCCGTACAGTTGGCTTTACATATACAAAATATCCCTACATTTGGCTTTACATATACAAGATATCCCTACATTTAGCTTTATATATATGTCATGATGTTATCAAAAGCAATCGATTCGTTGTTTTCGAAGGTGACAGTATGAATGAGGCTAACAGACTCAGCTCCGTCCTTTGCACATTTCTGCTGTGAAGCCCAAGAGTAATCTTTCGGACACTGACAAAATCCGTGTATACAGAGAGAGCCACCGTCACATTGGTCATTGCACCTGTAGTCGCCGTCACTCACTGACACAATCCGTGCATACAGAGAGTGCTACCGTCACATTGGTCATTGCACCTGTAGTCGCCGTCACTCACTGACACAATCCGTGCATACAGAGAGTGCCACCGTCACATTGGTCATTGCACCTGCAGTCACAGTCACTCACTGACACAATCCGTGTATACAGAGAGTGCCACCGTCACATTGGTCATTGCACCTGTAGTCGCCGTCACTCACTGACACAATCCGTGTATACAGAGAGTGCCACCGTCACATTGGTCATTGCACCTGTAGTCGCCGTCACTCACTGACACAATCCGTGTATACAGAGAGTGCCACCGTCACATTGGTCATTGCACCTGTAGTCGCCGTCACTCACTGACACAATCCGTGTATACAGAGAGTGCCACCGTCACATTGGTCATTGCACCTGTAGTCGCCGTCACTCACTGACACAATCCGTGTATACAGAGAGTGCCACCGTCACATTGGTCATTGCACCTGTAGTCGCCGTCACTCACTGAAACAATCCGTGTATACAGAGAGTGCCACCGTCACATTGGTCATTGCACCTGTAGTCGCCGTCACTCACTGAAACAATCCGTGTATACAGAGAGTGCCACCGTCACATTGGTCATTGCACCTGTAGTCGTCGTCACTCACTGACACAATCCGTGCATACAAAGAGTGCCACCGTCACATTGGTTATTGCACCTGTAGTTGCCGTCACTCACTGACACAATCCGTGTATACAGAGAGTGCCACCGTCACATTGGTCATTGCACCTGTAGTCGCCGTCACTCACTGACACAATCCGTGCATACAGAGAGTGCCACCGTCACTTTGGTCATTGCACCTGTAGTCGCCGTCACTCACTGACACAATCCGTGCATACAGAGAGTGCCACCGTCACATTGGTCATTGCACCTGTAGTCGCCGTCACTCACTGACACAATCCGTGCATACAGAGAGTGCCACCGTCACATTGGTCATTGCACCTGTAGTCGCCGTCACTCACTGACACAATCCGTGCATACAGAGAGTGCCACCGTCACATTGGTTATTGCACCTGTAGTCGCCGTCACTCACTGACACAATCCGTGTATACAGAGAGTGCCACCGTCACATTGGTCATTGCACCTGTAGTCGCCGTCACTCACTGACACAATCCGTGCATACAGAGAGTGCCACCGTCACATTGGTCATTGCACCTGTAGTCGCCGTCACTCACTGACACAATCCGTGCATACAGAGAGTGCCACCGTCACATTGGTCATTGTACCTGTAGTCGCCGTCACTCACTGACACAATCCGTGCATACAGAGAGTGCCACCGTCACATTGGTCATTGCACTTGTAGTCGCCGTCACTCACTGACACAATCCGTGCATACAGAGAGTGCCACCGTCACATTGGTCATTGCACCTGTAGTCGCCGTCACTCACTGACACAATCCGTGCATACAGAGAGTGCCACCGTCACATTGGTCATTGCACCTGTAGTCGCCGTCACTCACTGACACAATCCGTGCATACAGAGAGTGCCACCGTCACATTGGTTATTGCACCTGTAGTCGCCGTCACTCACTGACACAATCCGTGTATACAGAGAGTTCCACCGTCACATTGGTCATTGCACCTGTAGTCGCCGTCACTCACTGACACAATCCGTGTATACAGAGAGTGCCACCGTCACATTGGTCATTGCACCTGTAGTCGCCGTCACCCACTGACACAATCCGTGCATACAGAGAGTGCCACCGTCACATTGGTCATTGCACCTGTAGTCGCCGTCACTCACTGACACAATCCGTGCATACAGAGAGTGCCACCGTCACATTGGTCATTGCACCTGTAGTCGCCGTCACTCACTGACACAATCCGTGTATACAGAGAGTGCCACCGTCACATTGGTCATTGCACCTGTAGTCGCCGTCACTCACTGACACAATCCGTGTATACAGAGAGTGCCACCGTCACATTGGTCATTGCACCTGTAGTCGCCGTCACCCGTACTGACACAATCCGTGTATACAGAGAGTTCCACCGTCACATTGGTCATTGCACCTGTAGTCGCCGTCACTCACTGACACAATCCGTGTATACAGAGAGTGCCACCGTCACATTGGTCATTGCACCTGTAGTCGCCGTCACTCACTGACACAATCCGTGTATACAGAGAGTGCCACCGTCACATTGGTCATTGCACCTGTAGTCGCCGTCACTCACTGACACAATCCGTGTATACAGAGAGTTCCACCGTCACATTGGTCATTGCACCTGTAGTCGCCGTCACTCACTGACACAATCCGTGTATACAGAGAGTGCCACCGTCACATTGGTCATTGCACCTGTAGTCGCCGTCACTCACTGACACAATCCGTGCATACAGAGAGTGCCACCGTCACTTTGGTCATTGCACATGTAGTCGCCGTCACTCACACTGACACAATCCGTGCATACAGAGAGTGCCACCGTCACATTGGTCATTGCACCTGTAGTCGCCGTCACTCACTGACACAATCCGTGTATACAGAGAGTGCCACCGTCACATTGGTCATTGCACCTGTAGTCGCCGTCACTCACTGACACAATCCGTGCATACAGAGAGTGCCACCGTCACATTGGTCATTGCACCTGTAGTCGCCGTCACTCACTGACACAATCCGTGTATACAGAGAGTGCCACCGTCACATTGGTCATTGCACCTGTAGTCGCCGTCACTCACTGACACAATCCGTGTATACAGAGAGTGCCACCGTCACATTGGTCATTGCACCTGTAGTCGCCGTCACTCACTGACACAATCCGTGTATACAGAGAGTGCCACCGTCACATTGGTCATTGCACCTGTAGTCGCCGTCACTCACTGACACAATCCGTGTATACAGAGAGTGCCACCGTCACATTGGTCATTGCACCTGTAGTCGCCGTCACTCACTGACACAATCCGTGTATACAGAGAGTGCCACCGTCACATTGGTCATTGCACCTGTAGTCGCCGTCACTCACTGACACAATCCGTGTATACAGAGAGTGCCACCGTCACATTGGTCATTGCACCTGTAGTCGCCGTCACTCACTGACACAATCCGTGTATACAGAGAGTGCCACCGTCACATTGGTCATTGCACCTGTAGTCGCCGTCACTCACTGACACAATCCGTGTATACAGAGAGTGCCACCGTCACATTGGTCATTGCACCTGTAGTCGCCGTCACTCACTGACACAATCCGTGCATACAGAGAGTGCCACCGTCACATTGGTCATTGCACCTGTAGTCGCCGTCACTCACTGACACAATCCGTGCATACAGAGAGTGCCACCGTCACATTGGTCATTGCACCTGTAGTCGCCGTCACTCACTGACACAATCCGTGCATACAGAGAGTGCCACCGTCACATTGGTCATTGCACCTGTAGTCGCCGTCACTCACTGACACAATCCGTGCATACAGAGAGTGCCACCGTCACATTGGTCATTGCACCTGTAGTCGCCGTCACTCACTGACACAATCCGTGCATACAGAGAGTGCCACCGTCACATTGGTCATTGCACCTGTAGTCGCCGTCACTCACTGACACAATCCGTGTATACAGAGAGTGCCACCGTCACATTGGTTATTGCACCTGTAGTCGCCGTCACTCACTGACACAATCCGTGTATACAGAGAGTGCCACCGTCACATTGGTCATTGCACCTGTAGTCGCCGTCACTCACTGACACAATCCGTGCATACAGAGAGTGCCACCGTCACATTGGTCATTGCACCTGTAGTCGCCGTCACTCACTGACACAATCCGTGCATACAGAGAGTGCCACCGTCACATTGGTCATTGCACCTGTAGTCGCCGTCACTCACTGACACAATCCGTGTATACAGAGAGTGCCACCGTCACATTGGTCATTGCACCTGTAGTCGCCGTCACTCACTGACACAATCCGTGCATACAGAGAGTGCCACCGTCACATTGGTCATTGCACCTGTAGTCGCCGTCACTCACTGACACAATCCGTGATACAGAGAGTGCCACCGTCACATTGGTCATTGCACCTGTAGTCGCCGTCACTCACTGACACAATCCGTGCATACAGAGAGTGCCACCGTCACATTGGTCATTGCACCTGTAGTCGCCGTCACTCACTGACACAATCCGTGCATACAGAGAGTGCCACCGTCACATTGGTCATTGCACCTGTAGTCGCCGTCACTCACTGACACAATCCGTGCATACAGAGAGTGCCACCGTCACATTGCTCATTGCACCTGTAGTCGCCGTCACTCACTGACACAATCCGTGTATACAGAGAGTGCCACCGTCACATTGGTTATTGCACCTGTAGTCGCCGTCACTCACTGACACAATCCGTGTATACATAGAGTGCCACCGTCACATTGGTCATTGCACCTGTAGTCGCCGTCACTCACTGACACAATCCGTGTATACAGAGAGTGCCACCGTCACATTGGTCATTGCACCTGTAGTCGCCGTCACTCACTGACACAATCCGTGCATACAGAGAGTGCCACCGTCACATTGGTCATTGCACCTGTAGTCGCCGTCACTCACTGACACAATCCGTGCATACAGAGAGTGCCACCGTCACATTGGTCATTGCACCTGTAGTCGCCGTCACTCACTGACACAATCCGTGCATACAGAGAGTGCCACCGTCACATTGGTCATTGCACCTGTAGTCGCCGTCACTCACTGACACAATCCGTGTATACAGAGAGTGCCACCGTCACATTGGTTATTGCACCTGTAGTCGCCGTCACTCACTGACACAATCCGTGTATACATAGAGTGCCACCGTCACATTGGTCATTGCACCTGTAGTCGCCGTCACTCACTGACACAATCCGTGTATACAGAGAGTGCCACCGTCACATTGGTCATTGCACCTGTAGTCGCCGTCACTCACTGACACAATCCGTGTATACAGAGAGTGCCACCGTCACATTGGTCATTGCACCTGTAGTCGCCGTCACTCACTGACACAATCCGTGTATACAGAGAGTGCCACCGTCACATTGGTCATTGCACCTGTAGTCGCCGTCACTCACTGACACAATCCGTGCATACAGAGAGAGTGCCACCGTCACATTGGTCATTGCACCTGTAGTCGCCGTCACTCACTGACACAATCCGTGTATACAGAGAGTGCCACCGTCACATTGGTCATTGCACCTGTAGTCGCCGTCACTCACTGACACAATCCGTGTATACAGAGAGTGCCACCGTCACATTGGTCATTGCACCTGTAGTCGCCGTCACTCACTGACACAATCCGTGCATACAGAGAGTGCCACCGTCACATTGGTCATTGCACCTGTAGTCGCCGTCACTCACTGACACAATCCGTGCATACAGAGAGTGCCACCGTCACATTGGTCATTGCACCTGTAGTCGCCGTCACTCACTGACACAATCCGTGTATACAGAGAGTGCCACCGTCACATTGGTCATTGCACCTGTAGTCGCCGTCACTCACTGACACAATCCGTGTATACAGAGAGTGCCACCGTCACATTGGTCATTGCACCTGTAGTCGCCGTCACTCACTGACACAATCCGTGTATACAGAGAGTGCCACCGTCACATTGGTCATTGCACCTGTAGTCGCCGTCACTCACTGACACAATCCGTGTATACAGAGAGTGCCACCGTCACATTGGTCATTGCACCTGTAGTCGCCGTCACTCACTGACACAATCCGTGTATACAGAGAGTGCCACCGTCACATTGGTCATTGCACCTGTAGTCGCCGTCACTCACTGACACAATCCGTGCATACAGAGAGTGCCACCGTCACATTGGTCATTGCACCTGTAGTCGCCGTCACTCACTGACACAATCCGTGCATACAGAGAGTGCCACCGTCACATTGGTCATTGCACCTGTAGTCGCCGTCACTCACTGACACAATCCGTGCATACAGAGAGTGCCACCGTCACTTTGGTCATTGCACCTGTAGTCGCCGTCACTCACTGACACAATCCGTGTATACAGAGAGTACCACCGTCACATTGGTCATTGCACCTGTAGTCGCCGTCACTCACTGACACAATCCGTGTATACAGAGAGTGCCACCGTCACATTGGTCATTGCACCTGTAGTCGCCGTCACTCACTGACACAATCCGTGCATACAGAGAGTGCCACCGTCACATTGGTCATTGCACCTGTAGTCGCCGTCACTCACTGACACAATCCGTGCATACAGAGAGTGCCACCGTCACATTGGTCATTGCACCTGTAGTCGCCGTCACTCACTGACACAATCCGTGTATACAGAGTGCCACCGTCACATTGGTCATTGCACCTGTAGTCGCCGTCACTCACTGACACAATCCGTGTATACAGAGAGTGCCACCGTCACATTGGTCATTGCACCTGTAGTCGCCGTCACTCACTGACACAATCCGTGTATACAGAGAGTGCCACCGTCACATTGGTCATTGCACCTGTAGTCGCCGTCACTCACTGACACAATCCGTGTATACAGAGAGTGCCACCGTCACATTGGTCATTGCACCTGTAGTCGCCGTCACTCACTGACACAATCCGTGCATACAGAGAGTGCCACCGTCACATTGGTCATTGCACCTGTAGTCGCCGTCACTCACTGACACAATCCGTGCATACAGAGTGCCACCGTCACATTGGTCATTGCACCTGTAGTCGCCGTCACTCACTGACACAATCCGTGCATACAGAGAGTGCCACCGTCACATTGGTCATTGCACCTGTAGTCGCCGTCACTCACTGACACAATCCGTGCATACAGAGAGTGCCACCGTCACATTGGTCATTGCACCTGTAGTCGCCGTCACTCACTGACACAATCCGTGTATACAGAGAGTGCCACCGTCACATTGGTCATTGCACCTGTAGTCGCCGTCACTCACTGACACAATCCGTGTATACAGAGAGTGCCACCGTCACATTGGTCATTGCACCTGTAGTCGCCGTCACTCACTGACACAATCCGTGTATACAGAGAGTGCCACCGTCACATTGGTCATTGCACCTGTAGTCGCCGTCACTCACTGACACAATCCGTGTATACAGAGAGTGCCACCGTCACATTGGTCATTGCACCTGTAGTCGCCGTCACTCACTGACACAATCCGTGTATACAGAGAGTGCCACCGTCACATTGGTCATTGCACCTCGTAGTCGCCGTCACTCACTGACACAATCCGTGTATACAGAGAGTGCCACCGTCACATTGGTTATTGCACCTGTAGTCGCCGTCACTCACTGACACAATCCGTGTATACAGAGAGTGCCACCGTCACATTGGTCATTGCACCTGTAGTCGCCGTCACTCACTGACACAATCCGTGTATACATAGAGTGCCACCGTCACATTGGTTATTGCACCTGTAGTCGCCGTCACTCACTGACACAATCCGTGTATACAGAGAGTGCCACCGTCACATTGGTCATTGCACCTGTAGTCGCCGTCACTCACTGACACAATCCGTGTATACAGAGAGTGCCACCGTCACATTGGTCATTGCACCTGTAGTCGCCGTCACTCACTGACACAATCCGTGTATACAGAGAGTGCCACCGTCACATTGGTCATTGCACCTGTAGTCGCCGTCACTCACTGACACAATCCGTGTATACAGAGATGCCACCGTCACATTGGTCATTGCACCTGTAGTCGCCGTCACTCACTGACACAATCCGTGCATACAGAGAGTGCCACCGTCACATTGGTCATTGCACCTGTAGTCGCCGTCACTCACTGACACAATCCGTGCATACAGAGAGTGCCACCGTCACATTGGTCATTGCACCTGTAGTCGCCGTCACTCACTGACACAATCCGTGCATACAGAGAGTGCCACCGTCACATTGGTCATTGCACCTGTAGTCGCCGTCACTCACTGACACAATCCGTGTATACAAGAGTGCCACCGTCACATTGGTCATTGCACCTGTAGTCGCCGTCACTCACTGACACAATCCGTGATACAGAGTGCCACCGTCACATTGGTCATTGCACCTGTAGTCGCCGTCACTCACTGACACAATCCGTGTATACAGAGAGTGCCACCGTCACATTGGTCATTGCACCTGTAGTCGCCGTCACTCACTGACACAATCCGTGCATACAGAGAGTGCCACCGTCACATTGGTCATTGCACCTGTAGTCGCCGTCACTCACTGACACAATCCGTGTATACAGAGAGTGCCACCGTCACATTGGTCATTGCACCTGTAGTCGCCGTCACTCACTGACACAATCCGTGTATACAGAGAGTGCCACCGTCACATTGGTCATTGCACCTGTAGTCGCCGTCACTCACTGACACAATCCGTGCATACAGAGAGTGCCACCGTCACATTGGTCATTGCACCTGTAGTCGCCGTCACTCACTGACACAATCCGTGCATACAGAGAGTGCCACCGTCACATTGGTCATTGCACCTGTAGTCGCCGTCACTCACTGACACAATCCGTGCATACAGAGAGTGCCACCGTCACATTGGTCATTGCACCTGTAGTCGCCGTCACTCACTGACACAATCCGTGTATACATAGAGTGCCACCGTCACATTGGTTATTGCACCTGTAGTCGCCGTCACTCACTGACACAATCCGTGTATACAGAGAGTGCCACCGTCACATTGGTCATTGCACCTGTAGTCGCCGTCACTCACTGACACAATCCGTGTATACAGAGAGTGCCACCGTCACATTGGTCATTGCACCTGTAGTCGCCGTCACTCACTGACACAATCCGTGTATACAGAGAGTGCCACCGTCACATTGGTCATTGCACCTGTAGTCGCCGTCACTCACTGACACAATCCGTGTATACAGAGAGTGCCACCGTCACATTGGTCATTGCACCTGTAGTCGCCGTCACTCACTGACACAATCCGTGCATACAGAGAGTGCCACCGTCACATTGGTCATTGCACCTGTAGTCGCCGTCACTCACTGACACAATCCGTGCATACAGAGAGTGCCACCGTCACATTGGTCATTGCACCTGTAGTCGCCGTCACTCACTGACACAATCCGTGAATACAGAGAGTGCCACCGTCACATTGGTCATTGCACCTGTAGTCGCCGTCACTCACTGACACAATCCGTGCATACAGAGAGTGCCACCGTCACATTGGTCATTGCACCTGTAGTCGCCGTCACTCACTGACACAATCCGTGCATACAGAGAGTGCCACCGTCACTTTGGTCATTGCACCTGTAGTCGCCGTCACTCACTGACACAATCCGTGTATACAGAGAGTGCCACCGTCACATTGGTCATTGCACCTGTAGTCGCCGTCACTCACTGACACAATCCGTGCATACAGAGAGTGCCACCGTCACATTGGTCATTGCACCTGTAGTCGCCGTCACTCACTGACACAATCCGTGCATACAGAGAGTGCCACCGTCACATTGGTCATTGCACCTGTAGTCGCCGTCACTCACTGACACAATCCGTGCATACAGAGAGTGCCACCGTCACATTGGTCATTGCACCTGTAGTCGCCGTCACTCACTGACACAATCCGTGTATACATAGAGTGCCACCGTCACATTGGTTATTGCACCTGTAGTCGCCGTCACTCACTGACACAATCCGTGTATACAGAGAGTGCCACCGTCACATTGGTCATTGCACCTGTAGTCGCCGTCACTCACTGACACAATCCGTGTATACAGAGAGTGCCACCGTCACATTGGTCATTGCACCTGTAGTCGCCGTCACTCACTGACACAATCCGTGTATACAGAGAGTGCCACCGTCACATTGGTCATTGCACCTGTAGTCGCCGTCACTCACTGACACAATCCGTGCATACAGAGAGTGCCACCGTCACATTGGTCATTGCACCTGTAGTCGCCGTCACTCACTGACACAATCCGTGTATACAGAGAGTGCCACCGTCACATTGGTCATTGCACCTGTAGTCGCCGTCACTCACTGACACAATCCGTGTATACAGAGAGTGCCACCGTCACATTGGTCATTGCACCTGTAGTCGCCGTCACTCACTGACACAATCCGTGTATACAGAGAGTGCCACCGTCACATTGGTCATTGCACCTGTAGTCGCCGTCACTCACTGACACAATCCGTGCATACAGAGAGTGCCACCGTCACATTGGTCATTGCACCTGTAGTCGCCGTCACTCACTGACACAATCCGTGTATACATAGAGTGCCACCGTCACATTGGTAATTGCACCTGTAGTCGCCGTCACTCACTGACACAATCCGTGTATACAGAGAGTGCCACCGTCACATTGGTCATTGCACCTGTAGTCGCCGTCACTCACTGACACAATCCGTGCATACAGAGAGTGCCACCGTCACATTGGTCATTGCACCTGTAGTCGCCGTCACTCACTGACACAATCCGTGTATACAGAGAGTGCCACCGTCACATTGGTTATTGCACCTGTAGTCGCCGTCACTCACTGACACAATCCGTGTATACAGAGAGTGCCACCGTCACATTGGTCATTGCACCTGTAGTCGCCGTCACTCACTGACACAATCCGTGCATACAGAGAGTGCCACCGTCACATTGGTCATTGCACCTGTAGTCGCCGTCACTCACTGACACAATCCGTGCATACAGAGAGTGCCACCGTCACATTGGTCATTGCACCTGTAGTCGCCGTCACTCACTGACACAATCCGTGTATACATAGAGTGCCACCGTCACATTGGTTATTGCACCTGTAGTCGCCGTCACTCACTGACACAATCCGTGTATACAGAGAGTGCCACCGTCACATTGGTCATTGCACCTGTAGTCGCCGTCACTCACTGACACAATCCGTGTATACAGATAGTGCCACCGTCACATTGGTCATTGCACCTGTAGTCGCCGTCACTCACTGACACAATCCGTGTATACAGAGAGTGCCACCGTCACATTGGTTATTGCACCTGTAGTCGCCGTCACTCACTGACACAATCCGTGTATACAGAGAGTGCCACCGTCACATTGGTTATTGCACCTGTAGTCGCCGTCACTCACTGACACAATCCGTGCATACAGAGAGTGCCACCGTCACATTGGTCATTGCACCTGTAGTCGCCGTCACTCACTGACACAATCCGTGTATACAGAGAGTGCCACCGTCACATTGGTTATTGCACCTGTAGTCGCCGTCACTCACTGACACAATCCGTGTATACAGAGAGTGCCACCGTCACATTGGTCATTGCACCTGTAGTCGCCGTCACTCACTGACACAATCCGTGCATACAGAGAGTGCCACCGTCACATTGGTCATTGCACCTGTAGTCGCCGTCACTCACTGACACAATCCGTGTATACAGAGAGTGCCACCGTCACATTGGTCATTGCACCTGTAGTCGCCGTCACTCACTGACACAATCCGTGTATACAGAGAGTGCCACCGTCACATTGGTCATTGCACCTGTAGTCGCCGTCACTCACTGACACAATCCGTGTATACAGAGAGTGCCACCGTCACATTGGTCATTGCACCTGTAGTCGCCGTCACTCACTGACACAATCCGTGTATACAGAGAGTGCCACCGTCACATTGGTCATTGCACCTGTAGTCGCCGTCACTCACTGACACAATCCGTGCATACAGAGAGTGCCACCGTCACATTGGTCATTGCACCTGTAGTCGCCGTCACTCACTGACACAATCCGTGCATACAGAGAGTGCCACCGTCACATTGGTCATTGCACCTGTAGTCGCCGTCACTCACTGACACAATCCGTGCATACAGAGAGTGCCACCGTCACATTGGTCATTGCACCTGTAGTCGCCGTCACTCACTGACACAATCCGTGTATACAGAGAGTGCCACCCTCACATTGGTCATTGCACCTGTAGTCGCCGTCACTCACTGACACAATCCGTGTATACATAGAGTGCCACCGTCACATTGGTCATTGCACCTGTAGTCGCCGTCACTCACTGACACAATCCGTGTATACATAGAGTGCCACCGTCACATTGGTCATTGCACCTGTAGTCGCCGTCACTCACTGACACAATCCGTGTATACAGAGAGTGCCACCGTCACATTGGTCATTGCACCTGTAGTCGCCGTCACTCACTGACACAATCCGTGTATACAGAGAGTGCCACCGTCACATTGGTCATTGCACCTGTAGTCGCCGTCACTCACTGACACAATCCGTGCATACAGAGAGTTCCACCGTCACATTGGTCATTGCACCTGTAGTCGCCGTCACTCACTGACACAATCCGTGCATACAGAGAGTGCCACCGTCACATTGGTCATTGCACCTGTAGTCGCCGTCACTCACTGACACAATCCGTGTATACAGAGAGTGCCACCGTCACATTGGTCATTGCACCTGTAGTCGCCGTCACTCACTGACACAATCCGTGTATACATAGAGTGCCACCGTCACATTGGTCATTGCACCTGTAGTCGCCGTCACTCACTGACACAATCCGTGTATACAGAGAGTGCCACCGTCACATTGGTCATTGCACCTGTAGTCGCCGTCACTCACTGACACAATCCGTGTATACAGAGAGTGCCACCGTCACATTGGTTATTGCACCTGTAGTCGCCGTCACTCACTGACACAATCCGTGTATACAGAGAGTGCCACCGTCACATTGGTCATTGCACCTGTAGTCGCCGTCACTCACTGACACAATCCGTGCATACAGAGAGTGCCACCGTCACATTGGTCATTGCACCTGTAGTCGCCGTCACTCACTGACACAATCCGTGCATACAGAGAGTGCCACCGTCACATTGGTCATTGCACCTGTAGTCGCCGTCACTCACTGACACAATCCGTGTATACAGAGAGTGCCACCGTCACATTGGTCATTGCACCTGTAGTCGCCGTCACTCACTGACACAATCCGTGTATACAGAGAGTGCCACCGTCACATTGGTCATTGCACCTGTAGTCGCCGTCACTCACTGACACAATCCGTGTATACAGAGAGTGCCACCGTCACATTGGTCATTGCACCTGTAGTCGCCGTCACTCACTGACACAATCCGTGTATACAGAGTGCCACCGTCACATTGGTCATTGCACCTGTAGTCGCCGTCACTCACTGACACAATCCGTGTATACAGAGAGTGCCACCGTCACATTGGTCATTGCACCTGTAGTCGCCGTCACTCACTGACACAATCCGTGCATACAGAGAGTGCCACCGTCACATTGGTCATTGCACCTGTAGTCGCCGTCACTCACTGTCACAATCCGTGTATACAGAGAGTGCCACCGTCACATTGGTCATTGCACCTGTAGTCGCCGTCACTCACTGACACAATCCGTGCATACAGAGAGTGCCACCGTCACATTGGTCATTGCACCTGTAGTCGCCGTCACTCACTGACACAATCCGTGTATACATAGAGTGCCACCGTCACATTGGTTATTGCACCTGTAGTCGCCGTCACTCACTGACACAATCCGTGTATACAGAGAGTGCCACCGTCACATTGGTCATTGCACCTGTAGTCGCCGTCACTCACTGACACAATCCGTGTATACAGAGAGTGCCACCGTCACATTGGTCATTGCACCTGTAGTCGCCGTCACTCACTGACACAATCCGTGTATACAGAGAGTGCCACCGTCACATTGGTCATTGCACCTGTAGTCGCCGTCACTCACTGACACAATCCGTGCATACAGAGAGTGCCACCGTCACATTGGTCATTGCACCTGTAGTCGCCGTCACTCACTGACACAATCCGTGCATACAGAGAGTGCCACCGTCACATTGGTCATTGCACCTGTAGTCGCCGTCACTCACTGACACAATCCGTGTATACATAGAGTGCCACCGTCACATTGGTTATTGCACCTGTAGTCGCCGTCACTCACTGACACAATCCGTGTATACAGAGAGTGCCACCGTCACATTGGTCATTGCACCTGTAGTCGCCGTCACTCACTGACACAATCCGTGTATACAGAGAGTGCCACCGTCACATTGGTTATTGCACCTGTAGTCGCCGTCACTCACTGACACAATCCGTGTATACAGAGAGTGCCACCGTCACATTGGTCATTGCACCTGTAGTCGCCGTCACTCACTGACACAATCCGTGTATACAGAGAGTGCCACCGTCACATTGGTCATTGCACCTGTAGTCGCCGTCACTCACTGACACAATCCGTGCATACAGAGAGTGCCACCGTCACATTGGTCATTGCACCTGTAGTCGCCGTCACTCACTGACACAATCCGTGCATACAGAGAGTGCCACCGTCACATTGGTCATTGCACCTGTAGTCGCCGTCACTCACTGACACAATCCGTGCATACAGAGAGTGCCACCGTCACATTGGTCATTGCACCTGTAGTCGCCGTCACTCACTGACACAATCCGTGTATACATAGAGTGCCACCGTCACATTGGTTATTGCACCTGTAGTCGCCGTCACTCACTGACACAATCCGTGTATACAGAGAGTGCCACCGTCACATTGGTCATTGCACCTGTAGTCGCCGTCACTCACTGACACAATCCGTGTATACAGAGAGTGCCACCGTCACATTGGTTATTGCACCTGTAGTCGCCGTCACTCACTGACACAATCCGTGTATACAGAGAGTGCCACCGTCACATTGGTCATTGCACCTGTAGTCGCCGTCACTCACTGACACAATCCGTGTATACATAGAGTGCCACCGTCACATTGGTCATTGCACCTGTAGTCGCCGTCACTCACTGACACAATCCGTGTATACAGAGAGTGCCACCGTCACATTGGTCATTGCACCTGTAGTCGCCGTCACTCACTGACACAATCCGTGTATACATAGAGTGCCACCGTCACATTGGTCATTGCACCTGTAGTCGCCGTCACTCACTGACACAATCCGTGTATACAGAGAGTGCCACCGTCACATTGGTCATTGCACCTGTAGTCGCCGTCACTCACTGACACAATCCGTGCATACAGAGTGCCACCGTCACATTGGTCATTGCACCTGTAGTCGCCGTCACTCACTGACACAATCCGTGTATACAGAGAGTGCCACCGTCACATTGGTCATTGCACCTGTAGTCGCCGTCACTCACTGACACAATCCGTGTATACAGAGAGTGCCACCGTCACATTGGTCATTGCACCTGTAGTCGCCGTCACTCACTGACACAATCCGTGCATACAGAGAGTGCCACCGTCACATTGGTCATTGCACCTGTAGTCGCCGTCACTCACTGACACAATCCGTGTATACAGAGAGTGCCACCGTCACATTGGTCATTGCACCTGTAGTCGCCGTCACTCACTGACACAATCCGTGTATACAGAGAGTGCCACCGTCACATTGGTCATTGCACCTGTAGTCGCCGTCACTCACTGACACAATCCGTGTATACAGAGAGTGCCACCGTCACATTGGTTATTGCACCTGTAGTCGCCGTCACTCACTGACACAATCCGTGTATACAGAGAGTGCCACCGTCACATTGGTCATTGCACCTGTAGTCGCCGTCACTCACTGACACAATCCGTGCATACAGAGTGCCACCGTCACATTGGTCATTGCACCTGTAGTCGCCGTCACTCACTGACACAATCCGTGCATACAGAGAGTGCCACCGTCACATTGGTCATTGCACCTGTAGTCGCCGTCACTCACTGACACAATCCGTGCATACAGAGAGTGCCACCGTCACATTGGTCATTGCACCTGTAGTCGCCGTCACTCACTGACACAATCCGTGTATACAGAGAGTGCCACCGTCACATTGGTCATTGCACCTGTAGTCGCCGTCACTCACTGACACAATCCGTGTATACATAGAGTGCCACCGTCACATTGGTCATTGCACCTGTAGTCGCCGTCACTCACTGACACAATCCGTGTATACAGAGAGTGCCACCGTCACATTGGTCATTGCACCTGTAGTCGCCGTCACTCACTGACACAATCCGTGTATACAGAGAGTGCCACCGTCACATTGGTCATTGCACCTGTAGTCGCCGTCACTCACTGACACAATCCGTGTATACAGAGAGTGCCACCGTCACATTGGTCATTGCACCTGTAGTCGCCGTCACTCACTGACACAATCCGTGCATACATAGAGTGCCACCGTCACATTGGTCATTGCACCTGTAGTCGCCGTCACTCACTGACACAATCCGTGTATACAGAGAGTGCCACCGTCACATTGGTCATTGCACCTGTAGTCGCCGTCACTCACTGACACAATCCGTGTATACAGAGAGTGCCACCGTCACATTGGTCATTGCACCTGTAGTCGCCGTCACTCACTGACACAATCCGTGTATACAGAGAGTGCCACCGTCACATTGGTTATTGCACCTGTAGTCGCCGTCACTCACTGACACAATCCGTGTATACAGAGAGTGCCACCGTCACATTGGTCATTGCACCTGTAGTCGCCGTCACTCACTGACACAATCCGTGCATACAGAGAGTGCCACCGTCACATTGGTCATTGCACCTGTAGTCGCCGTCACTCACTGACACAATCCGTGTATACAGAGAGTGCCACCGTCACATTGGTCATTGCACCTGTAGTCGCCGTCACTCACTGACACAATCCGTGCATACATAGAGTGCCACCGTCACATTGGTCATTGCACCTGTAGTCGCCGTCACTCACTGACACAATCCGTGTATACAGAGAGTGCCACCGTCACATTGGTCATTGCACCTGTAGTCGCCGTCACTCACTGACACAATCCGTGCATACAGAGAGTGCCACCGTCACATTGGTCATTGCACCTGTAGTCGCCGTCACTCACTGACACAATCCGTGTATACAGAGAGTGCCACCGTCACATTGGTCATTGCACCTGTAGTCGCCGTCACTCACTGACACAATCCGTGTATACAGAGAGTGCCACCGTCACATTGGTCATTGCACCTGTAGTCGCCGTCACTCACTGACACAATCCGTGTATACAGAGAGTGCCACCGTCACATTGGTCATTGCACCTGTAGTCGCCGTCACTCACTGACACAATCCGTGCATACAGAGAGTGCCACCGTCACATTGGTCATTGCACCTGTAGTCGCCGTCACTCACTGACACAATCCGTGTATACAGAGAGTGCCACCGTCACATTGGTCATTGCACCTGTAGTCGCCGTCACTCACTGACACAATCCGTGCATACAGAGAGTGCCACCGTCACATTGGTCATTGCACCTGTAGTCGCCGTCACTCACTGACACAATCCGTGCATACAGAGAGTGCCACCGTCACATTGGTCATTGCACCTGTAGTCGCCGTCACTCACTGACACAATCCGTGTATACAGAGAGTGCCACCGTCACATTGGTCATTGCACCTGTAGTCGCCGTCACTCACTGACACAATCCGTGTATACAGAGAGTGCCACCGTCACATTGGTCATTGCACCTGTAGTCGCCGTCACTCACTGACACAATCCGTGTATACAGAGAGTGCCACCGTCACATTGGTCATTGCACCTGTAGTCGCCGTCACTCACTGACACAATCCGTGTATACAGAGAGTGCCACCGTCACATTGGTCATTGCACCTGTAGTCGCCGTCACTCACTGACACAATCCGTGCATACAGAGAGTGCCACCGTCACATTGGTCATTGCACCTGTAGTCGCCGTCACTCACTGACACAATCCGTGCATACAGAGTGCCACCGTCACATTGGTCATTGCACCTGTAGTCGCCGTCACTCACTGACACAATCCGTGCATACAGAGAGTGCCACCGTCACATTGGTTATTGCACCTGTAGTCGCCGTCACTCACTGACACAATCCGTGCATACAGAGAGTGCCACCGTCACATTGGTCATTGCACCTGTAGTCGCCGTCACTCACTGACACAATCCGTGCATACAGAGTGCCACCGTCACATTGGTCATTGCACCTGTAGTCGCCGTCACTCACTGACACAATCCGTGTATACAGAGAGTGCCACCGTCACATTGGTCATTGCACCTGTAGTCGCCGTCACTCACTGACACAATCCGTGCATACAGAGAGTGCCACCGTCACATTGGTCATTGCACCTGTAGTCGCCGTCACTCACTGACACAATCCGTGTATACAGAGTGCCACCGTCACATTGGTTATTGCACCTGTAGTCGCCGTCACTCACTGACACAATCCGTGCATACAGAGTGCCACCGTCACATTGGTCATTGCACCTGTAGTCGCCGTCACTCACTGACACAATCCGTGCATACAGAGAGTGCCACCGTCACATTGGTCATTGCACCTGTAGTCGCCGTCACTCACTGACACAATCCGTGCATACAGAGAGTGCCACCGTCACATTGGTCATTGCACCTGTAGTCGCCGTCACTCACTGACACAATCCGTGCATACAGAGAGTGCCACCGTCACATTGGTCATTGCACCTGTAGTCGCCGTCACTCACTGACACAATCCGTGTATACAGAGGGCCACCGTCACATTGGTCATTGCACCTGTAGTCGCCGTCACTCACTGACACAATCCGTGCATACAGAGAGTGCCACCGTCACATTGGTCATTGCACCTGTAGTCGCCGTCACTCACTGACACAATCCGTGCATACAGAGAGTGCCACCGTCACATTGGTTATTGCACCTGTAGTCGCCGTCACTCACTGACACAATCCGTGTATACAGAGAGTGCCACCGTCACATTGGTCATTGCACCTGTAGTCGCCGTCACTCACTGACACAATCCGTGTATACATAGAGTGCCACCGTCACATTGGTCATTGCACCTGTAGTCGCCGTCACTCACTGACACAATCCGTGTATACAGAGAGTGCCACCGTCACATTGGTCATTGCACCTGTAGTCGCCGTCACTCACTGACACAATCCGTGTATACAGAGAGTGCCACCGTCACATTGGTCATTGCACCTGTAGTCGCCGTCACTCACTGACACAATCCGTGTATACAGAGAGTGCCACCGTCACATTGGTCATTGCACCTGTAGTCGCCGTCACTCACTGACACAATCCGTGTATACAGAGAGTGCCACCGTCACATTGGTCATTGCACCTGTAGTCGCCGTCACTCACTGACACAATCCGTGTATACAGAGAGTGCCACCGTCACATTGGTCATTGCACCTGTAGTCGCCGTCACTCACTGACACAATCCGTGTATACAGAGAGTGCCACCGTCACATTGGTCATTGCACCTGTAGTCGCCGTCACTCACTGACACAATCCGTGCATACAGAGAGTGCCACCGTCACATTGGTCATTGCACCTGTAGTCGCCGTCATTCACTGACACAATCCGTGCATACAGAGAGTGCCACCGTCACATTGGTCATTGCACCTGTAGTCGCCGTCACTCACTGACACAATCCGTGCATACAGAGAGTTCCACCGTCACATTGGTCATTGCACCTGTAGTCGCCGTCACTCACTGACACAATCCGTGCATACAGAGAGTGCCACCGTCACATTGGTCATTGCACCTGTAGTCGCCGTCACTCACTGACACAATCCGTGCATACAGAGAGTGCCACCGTCACATTGGTCATTGCACCTGTAGTCGCCGTCACTCACTGACACAATCCGTGTATACAGAGAGTGCCACCGTCACATTGGTTATTGCACGTGTAGTCGCCGTCACTCACTGACACAATCCGTGTATACAGAGAGTGCCACCGTCACATTGGTCATTGCACCTGTAGTCGCCGTCACTCACTGACACAATCCGTGCATACAGAGAGTGCCACCGTCACATTGGTCATTGCACCTGTAGTCGCCGTCACTCACTGACACAATCCGTGGATACAGAGAGTGCCACCGTCACATTGGTCATTGCACCTGTAGTCGCCGTCACTCACTGACACAATCCGTGCATACAGAGAGTGCCACCGTCACATTGGTCATTGCACCTGTAGTCGCCGTCACTCACTGACACAATCCGTGTATACAGAGTGCCACCGTCACATTGGTCATTGCACCTGTAGTCGCCGTCACTCACTGACACAATCCGTGTATACAGAGAGTGCCACCGTCACATTGGTCATTGCACCTGCTGTAGTCGCCGTCACTCACTGACACAATCCGTGTATACAGAGTGCCACCGTCACATTGGTCATTGCACCTGTAGTCGCCGTCACTCACTGACACAATCCGTGTATACAGAGAGTGCCACCGTCACATTGGTCATTGCACCTGTAGTCGCCGTCACTCACTGACACAATCCGTGCATACAGAGAGTGCCACCGTCACATTGGTCATTGCACCTGTAGTCGCCGTCACTCACTGACACAATCCGTGTATACAGAGTGCCACCGTCACATTGGTCATTGCACCTGTAGTCGCCGTCACTCACTGACACAATCCGTGCATACAGAGAGTGCCACCGTCACATTGGTCATTGCACCTGTAGTCGCCGTCACTCACTGACACAATCCGTGCATACAGAGAGTGCCACCGTCACATTGGTCATTGCACCTGTAGTCGCCGTCACTCACTGACACAATCCGTGCATACAGAGAGTGCCACCGTCACATTGGTCATTGCATTGCACTGTAGTCGCCGTCACTCACTGACACAATCCGTGCATACAGAGAGTGCCACCGTCACATTGGTCATTGCACCTGTAGTCGCCGTCACTCACTGACACAATCCGTGCATACAGAGAGTGCCACCGTCACATTGGTTATTGCACCTGTAGTCGCCGTCACTCACTGACACAATCCGTGTATACAGAGAGTGCCACCGTCACATTGGTCATTGCACCTGTAGTCGCCGTCACTCACTGACACAATCCGTGCATACAGAGAGTGCCACCGTCACATTGGTCATTGCACCTGTAGTCGCCGTCACTCACTGACACAATCCGTGTATACAGAGAGTGCCACCGTCACATTGGTCATTGCACCTGTAGTCGCCGTCACTCACTGACACAATCCGTGTATACAGAGAGTGCCACCGTCACATTGGTCATTGCACCTGTAGTCGCCGTCACTCACTGACACAATCCGTGTATACAGAGAGTGCCACCGTCACATTGGTCATTGCACCTGTAGTCGCCGTCACTCACTGACACAATCCGTGTATACAGAGAGTGCCACCGTCACATTGGTCATTGCACCTGTAGTCGCCGTCACTCACTGACACAATCCGTGTATACAGAGAGTGCCACCGTCACATTGGTTATTGCACCTGTAGTCGCCGTCAGTCACTGACACAATCCGTGTATACAGAGAGTGCCACCGTCACATTGGTCATTGCACCTGTAGTCGCCGTCACTCACTGACACAATCCGTGTATACATAGAGTGCCACCGTCACATTGGTTATTGCACCTGTAGTCGCCGTCACTCACTGACACAATCCGTGCATACAGAGAGTGCCACCGTCACATTGGTCATTGCACCTGTAGTCGCCGTCACTCACTGACACAATCCGTGTATACAGAGAGTGCCACCGTCACATTGGTCATTGCACCTGTAGTCGCCGTCACTCACTGACACAATCCGTGCATACAGAGAGTGCCACCGTCACATTGGTTATTGCACCTGTAGTTGCCGTCACTCACTGACACAATCCGTGTATACAGAGTGCCACCGTCACATTGGTCATTGCACCTGTAGTCGCCGTCACTCACTGACACAATCCGTGCATACAGAGAGTGCCACCGTCACTTTGGTCATTGCACCTGTAGTCGCCGTCATTCACTGACACAATCCGTGCATACAGAGAGTGCCACCGTCACATTGGTCATTGCACCTGTAGTCGCCGTCACTCACTGACACAATCCGTGCATACATAGAGTGCCACCGTCACATTGGTTATTGCACCTGTAGTCGCCGTCACTCACTGACACAATCCGTGTATACAGAGTGCCACCGTCACATTGGTCATTGAACCTGTAGTCGCCGTCACTCACTGACACAATCCGTGCATACAGAGAGTGCCACCGTCACATTGGTCATTGCACCTGTAGTCGCCGTCACTCACTGACACAATCCGTGTATACATAGAGTGCCACCGTCACATTGGTCATTGCACTGTAGTCGCCGTCACTCACTGACTCAATCCGTGTATACAGAGAGTGCCACCGTCACATTGATCATTGCACCTGTAGTCGCCGTCACTCACTGACACAATCCGTTCATACAGAGAGTGCCACCGTCACATTGGTCATTGCACCTGTAGTCGCCGTCACTCACTGACACAATCCGTGTATACATAGAGTGCCACCGTCACATTGGTTATTGCACCTGTAGTCGCCGTCACTCACTGACACAATCCGTGTATACATAGAGTGCCACCGTCACATTGGTCATTGCACCTGTAGTCGCCGTCACTCACTGACACAATCCGTGTATACAGAGAGTGCCACCGTCACATTGGTCATTGCACCTGTAGTCGCCGTCACTCACTGATACAATCCGTTTATACATAGAGTGCCACCGTCACATTGGTCATTGCACCTGTAGTCGCCGTCTCTCACTGACACAATCCGTGCATACAGAGAGTGCCACCGTCACATTGGTCATTGCTCCTGTAGTCGCCGTCACTCACTGACACAATCCGTGCATACAGAGAGTGCCACCGTCACATTGGTCATTGCACCTGTAGTCGCCGTCATTCACTGACACAATCCGTGCATACAGAGAGTGCCACCGTCACATTGGTCATTGCACATGTAGTCGCCGTCATTCACTGACACAATCCGTGCATACAGAGAGTGCCACCGTCACATTGGTCATTGCACCTGTAGTCGCCGTCACTCACTGACACAATCCGTGCATACAGAGAGTGCCACCGTCACATTGGTCATTGCACCTGTAGTCGCCGTCACTCACTGACACAATCCGTGTATACAGAGAGTGCCACCGTCACATTGGTCATTGCACCTGTAGTCGCCGTCACTCACTGACACAATCCGTGCATACAGAGAGTGCCACCGTCACATTGGTCATTGCACCTGTAGTCGCCGTCACTCACTGACACAATCCGTGTATACATAGAGTGCCACCGTCACATTGGTTATTGCACCTGTAGTCGCCGTCACTCACTGACACAATCCGTGTATACAGAGTACCACCGTCACATTGGTCATTGCACCTGTAGTCGTCGTCACTCATTGACACAATCCGTGCATACAGAGAGTGCCACCGTCACATTGGTTATTGCACCTGTAGTTGCCGTCACTCACTGACACAATCCGTGTATACAGAGTGCCACCGTCACATTGGTCATTGCACCTGTAGTCGCCGTCACTCACTGACACAATCCGTGCATACAGAGAGTGCCACCGTCACTTTGGTCATTGCACATGTAGTCGCCGTCATTCACTGACACAATCCGTGCATACAGAGAGTGCCACCGTCACATTGGTCATTGCACCTGTAGTCGCCGTCACTCACTGACACAATCCGTGCATACATAGAGTGCCACCGTCACATTGGTTATTGCACCTGTAGTCGCCGTCACTCACTGACACAATCCGTGTATACAGAGAGTGCCACCGTCACATTGGTCATTGAACCTGTAGTCGCCGTCACTCACTGACACAATCCGTGCATACTGAGAGTGCCACCGTCACATTGGTCATTGCACCTGTAGTCGCCGTCACTCACTGACACAATCCGTGTATACATAGAGTGCCACCGTCACATTGGTTATTGCACGTGTAGTCGCCGTCACTCACTGACTCAATCCGTGTATACAGAGAGTGCCACCGTCACATTGATCATTGCACCTGTAGTCGCCGTCACTCACTGACACAATCCGTTCATACAGAGAGTGCCACCGTCACATTGGTCATTGCACCTGTAGTCGCCGTCACTCACTGACACAATCCGTGTATACATAGAGTGCCACCGTCACATTGGTTATTGCACCTGTAGTCGCCGTCACTCACTGACACAATCCGTGTATACATAGAGTGCCACCGTCACATTGATCATTGCACCTGTAGTCGCCGTCACTCACTGACACAATCCGTGTATACAGAGAGTGCCACCGTCACATTGGTCATTGCACCTGTAGTCGCCGTCACTCACTGATACAATCCGTTTATACATAGAGTGCCACCGTCACATTGGTCATTGCACCTGTAGTCGCCGTCTCTCACTGACACAATCCGTGCATACAGAGAGTTCCACCGTCACATTGGTCATTGCACCTGTAGTCGCCGTCACTCACTGACACAATCCGTGCATACAGAGAGTGCCACCGTCACATTGGTCATTGCACCTGTAGTCGCCGTCTCTCACTGACACAATCCGTGCATACAGAGAGTTCCACCGTCACATTGGTCATTGCACCTGTAGTCGCCGTCACTCACTGACACAATCCGTGCATACAGAGAGTGCCACCGTCACATTGGTCATTGCACCTGTAGTCGCCGTCATTCACTGACACAATCCGTGCATACAGAGAGTGCCACCGTCACTTTGGTCATTGCACATGTAGTTGCCGTCATTCACTGACACAATCCGTGCATACAGAGAGTGCCACCGTCACATTGGTCATTGCACCTGTAGTCGCCGTCACTCACTGACACAATCCGTGCATACAGAGAGTGCCACCGTCACATTGGTCATTGCACCTGTAGTCGCCGTCACTCACTGACACAATCCGTGTATACAGAGAGTGCCACCGTCACATTGGTCATTGCACCTGTAGTCGCCGTCACTCACTGACACAATCCGTGCATACATAGAGTGCCACCGTCACATTGGTCATTGCACCTGTAGTCGCCGTCACTCACTGACACAATCCGTGTATACATAGAGTGCCACCGTCACATTGGTTATTGCACGTGTAGTCGCCGTCACTCACTGACACAATCCGTGTATACAGAGAGTGCCACCGTCACATTGGTCATTGCACCTGTAGTCGCTGTCACTCACTGACACAATCCGTTCATACAGAGAGTGCCACCGTCACATTGGTCATTGCACCTGTAGTCGCCGTCACTCACTGACACAATCCGTGTATACATAGAGTGCCACCGTCACATTGGTTATTGCACCTGTAGTCGCCGTCACTCACTGACACAATCCGTGTATACATAGAGTGCCACCGTCACATTGATCATTGCACCTGTAGTCGCCGTCACTCACTGACACAATCCGTGTATACAGAGAGTGCCACCGTCACATTGGTCATTGCACCTGTAGTCGCCGTCACTCACTGACACAATCCGTGTATACATAGAGTGCCACCGTCACATTGGTCATTGCACCTGTAGTCGCCGTCACTCTCTGACACAATCCGTGTATACAGAGAGTGCCACCGTCACATTGGTTATTGCACCTGTAGTCGCCGTCACTCACTGACACAATCCGTGTATACATAGAGTGCCACCGTCACATTGATCATTGCACCTGTAGTCGCCGTCTCTCACTGACACAATCCGTGCATACAGAGAGTGCCACCGTCACATTGGTCATTGCACCTGTAGTCGCCGTCACTCACTGACACAATCCGTGTATACAGAGAGTGCCACCGTCACATTGGTCATTGCACCTGTAGTCGCCGTCACTCACTGACACAATCCGTGTATACAGAGAGTGCCACCCTCACATTGGTCATTGCACCTGTAGTCGCTGTCACTCACTGACACAATCCGTGCATACAGAGTGCCACCGTCACATTGGTCATTGCACCTGTAGTCGCCGTCACTCACTGACACAATCCGTGCATACAGAGAGTGCCACCGTCACATTGGTCATTGCACCTGTTGTCGCCGTCATTCACTGACACAATCCGTGCATACAGAGAGTGCCACCGTCACATTGGTCATTGCACCTGTAGTCGCCGTCACTCACTGACACAATCCGTGCATACAGAGAGTGCCACGGTCACTTTGGTCATTGCACCTGTAGTCGCCGTCACTCACTGACACAATCCGTGTATACATAGAGTGCCACCGTCACATTGGTTATTGCACCTGTAGTCGCCGTCACTCACTGACACAATCCGTGTATACAGAGAGTACCACCGTCACATTGGTCATTGCACCTGTAGTCGTCGTCACTCATTGACACAATCCGTGCATACAGAGAGTGCCACCGTCACATTGGTTATTGCACCTGTAGTTGCCGTCACTCACTGACACAATCCGTGTATACAGAGAGTGCCACCGTCACATTGGTCATTGCACCTGTAGTCGCCGTCACTCACTGACACAATCCGTGCATACAGAGAGTGCCACCGTCACATTGGTCATTGCACCTGTAGTCGCCGTCACTCACTGACACAATCCGTGTATACAGAGTGCCACCGTCACATTGGTCATTGAACCTGTAGTCGCCGTCACTCACTGACACAATCCGTGCATACTGAGAGTGCCACCGTCACATTGGTCATTGCACCTGTAGTCGCCGTCACTCACTGACACAATCCGTGTATACATAGAGTGCCACCGTCACATTGGTCATTGCACCTGTAGTCGCCGTCACTCACTGACACAATCCGTGTATACAGAGAGTGCCACCGTCACATTGGTCATTGCACCTGTAGTCGCCGTCACTCACTGACACAATCCGTGTATACAGAGAGTGCCACCGTCACATTGGTCATTGCACCTGTAGTCGCCGTCACTCACTGACACAATCCGTGTATACATAGAGTGCCACCGTCACATTGGTTATTGCACCTGTAGTCGCCGTCACTCACTGACACAATCCGTGTATACAGAGAGTGCCACCGTCACATTGGTCATTGCACCTGTAGTCGCCGTCACTCACTGACACAATCCGTGTATACAGAGAGTGCCACCGTCACATTGGTCATTGCACCTGTAGTCGCCGTCACTCACTGATACAATCCGTTTATACATAGAGTGCCACCGTCACATTGGTCATTGCACCTGTAGTCGCCGTCTCTCACTGACACAATCCGTGCATACAGAGAGTTCCACCGTCACATTGGTCATTGCACCTGTAGTCGCCGTCACTCACTGACACAATCCGTGCATACAGAGAGTGCCACCGTCACATTGGTCATTGCACCTGTAGTCGCCGTCATTCACTGACACAATCCGTGCATACAGAGAGTGCCACCGTCACATTGGTCATTGCACCTGTAGTCGCCGTCACTCACTGACACAATCCGTGCATACAGAGAGTGCCACCGTCACTTTGGTCATTGCACCTGTAGTCGCCGTCACTCACTGACACAATCCGTGTATACAGAGAGTGCCACCGTCACATTGGTCATTGCACCTGTAGTCGCCGTCACTCACTGACACAATCCGTGAATACAGAGAGTGCCACCGTCACATTGGTTATTGCACTTGTAGTTGCCGTCACTCACTGACACAATCCGTGTATACAGAGAGTGTCACCGTCACATTGGTCATTGCACCTGTAGTCGCCGTCACTCACTGACACAATCCGTGCATACAGAGAGTGCCACCGTCACATTGGTCATTGCACCTGTAGTCGCCGTCATTCACTGACACAATCCGTGCATACAGAGAGTGCCACCGTCACATTGGTCATTGCACCTGTAGTCGCCGTCACTCACTGACACAATCCGTGCATACAGAGAGTGCCACCGTCACTTTGGTCATTGCACCTGTAGTCGCCGTCACTCACTGACACAATCCGTGTATACATAGAGTACCACCGTCACATTGGTTATTGCACCTGTAGTCGCCGTCACTCACTGACACAATCCGTGCATACAGAGAGTGCCACCGTCACATTGGTTATTGCACTTGTAGTTGCCGTCACTCACTGACACAATCCGTGTATACAGAGAGTGTCACCGTCACATTGGTCATTGCACCTGTAGTCGCCGTCACTCACTGACACAATCCGTGCATACAGAGAGTGCCACCGTCACTTTGGTCATTGCACATGTAGTTGCCGTCATTCACTGACACAATCCGTGTATACAGAGGGTGCCACCGTCACATTGGTCATTGCACCTGTAGTCGCCGTCACTCACTGATACAATCCGTTTATACATAGAGTGCCACCGTCACATTGGTCATTGCACCTGTAGTCGTCGTCTCTCACTGACACAATCCGTGCATACAGAGTGCCACCGTCACATTGGTCATTGCACCTGTAGTCGCCGACACTCACTGACACAATCCGTGCATACAGAGAGTGCCACCGTCACTTTGGTCATTGCACATGTAGTCGCCGTCATTCACTGACACAATCAATGCATACAGAGAGTGCCTCCGTCACATTGGTCATTGCACCTGTAGTCGCCGTCACTCACTGACACAATCCGTGCATACATAGAGTGCCACCGTCACATTGGTCATTGCACCTGTAGTCGCCGTCACTCACTGACACAATCCGTGTATACAGAGAGTGCCACCGTCACATTGGTCATTGAACCTGTAGTCGCCGTCACTCACTGACACAATCCGTGCATACTGAGAGTGCCACCGTCACATTGGTCATTGCACCTGTAGTCGCCGTCACTCACTGACACAATCCGTGTATACATAGAGTGCCACCGTCACATTGGTTGTTGCACGTGTAGTCGCCGTCACTCACTGACTCAATCCGTGTATACAGAGAGTGCCACCGTCACATTGATCATTGCACCTGTAGTCGCCGTCACTCACTGACACAATCCGTTGATACAGAGTGCCACCGTCACATTGGTCATTGCACCTGTAGTCGCCGTCACTCACTGACACAATCCGTGTATACATAGAGTGCCACCGTCACATTGGTTATTGCACCTGTAGTCGCCGTCACTCACTGACACAATCCGTGTATACATAGAGTGCCACCGTCACATTGGTTATTGCACCTGTAGTCGCCGTCACTCACTGACACAATCCGTGAATACAGAGAGTGCCACCGTCACAGTGGTCATTGCACCTGTAGTCGCCGTCACTCACTGACACAATCCGTGCATACAGAGAGTGCCACCGTCACATTGGTCATTGCACCTGTAGTCGCCGTCACTCACTGACACAATCCGTGCATACAGAGAGTGCCACCGTCACATTGGTCATTGCACCTGTAGTCGCCGTCACTCACTGACACAATCCGTGCATACAGAGAGTGCCACCGTCACATTGGTCATTGCACCTGTAGTCGCCGTCACTCACTGACACAATCCGTGCATACAGAGAGTGCCACCGTCACATTGGTCATTGCACCTGTAGTCGCCGTCACTCACTGACACAATCCGTGCATACAGAGAGTGCCACCGTCACATTGGTCATTGCACCTGTAGTCGCCGTCACTCACTGACACAATCCGTGCATACAGAGAGTGCCACCGTCACATTGGTCATTGCACCTGTAGTCGCCGTCACTCACTGACACAATCCGTGTATACAGAGAGTGCCACCGTCACATTGGTCATTGAACCTGTAGTCGCCGTCACTCACTGACACAATCCGTGCATACTGAGAGTGCCACCGTCACATTGGTCATTGCACCTGTAGTCGCCGTCACTCACTGACACAATCCGTGTATACATAGAGTGCCACCGTCACATTGGTTATTGCACGTGTAGTCGCCGTCACTCACTGACACAATCCGTGTATACAGAGAGTGCCACCGTCACATTGGTCATTGCACCTGTAGTCGCCGTCACTCACTGACACAATCCGTGCATACAGAGAGTGCCACCGTCACATTGGTCATTGCACCTGTAGTCGCCGTCACTCACTGACACAATCCGTGCATACATAGAGTGCCACCGTCACATAGGTCATTGCACCTGTAGTCGCCGTCACTCACTGACACAATCCGTGTATACAGAGAGTGCCACCGTCACATTGGTCATTGCACCTGTAGTCGCCGTCACTCACTGACACAATCCGTGTATACAGAGAGTGCCACCGTCACATTGGTCATTGCACCTGTAGTCGCCGTCACTCACTGACACAATCCGTGTATACAGAGAGTGCCACCGTCACATTGGTCATTGCACCTGTAGTCGCCGTCACTCACTGACACAATCCGTGCATACAGAGAGTGCCACCGTCACATTGGTCATTGCACCTGTAGTCGCCGTCACTCACTGACACAATCCGTGCATACAGAGAGTGCCACCGTCACATTGGTCATTGCACCTGTAGTCGCCGTCACTCACTGACACAATCCGTGTATACATAGAGTGCCACCGTCACATTGGTCATTGCACCTGTAGTCGCCGTCACTCACTGACACAATCCGTGCATACAGAGAGTGCCACCGTCACATTGGTCATTGCACCTGTAGTCGCCGTCACTCACTGACACAATCCGTGCATACAGAGAGTGCCACCGTCACATTGGTCATTGCACCTGTAGTCGCCGTCACTCACTGACACAATCCGTGCATACAGAGAGTGCCACCGTCACATTGGTCATTGCACCTGTAGTCGCCGTCACTCACTGACACAATCCGTGTATACAGAGAGTGCCACCGTCACATTGTTCATTGCACCTGTAGTCGCCGTCACTCACTGACACAATCCGTGTATACAGAGAGTGCCACCGTCACATTGGTCATTGCACCTGTAGTCGCCGTCACTCACTGACACAATCCGTGCATACAGAGAGTGCCACCGTCACATTGGTCATTGCACCTGTAGTCGCCGTCACTCACTGACACAATCCGTGTATACAGAGAGTGCCACCGTCACATTGGTCATTGCACCTGTAGTCGCCGTCACTCACTGACACATCCGTGTATACAGAGAGTGCCACCGTCACATTGGTCATTGCACCTGTAGTCGCCGTCACTCACTGACACAATCCGTGTATACAGAGAGTGCCACCGTCACATTGGTCATTGCACGTGTAGTCGCCGTCACTCACTGACACAATCCGTGCATACAGAGAGTGCCACCGTCACATTGGTCATTGCACCTGTAGTCGCCGTCATTCACTGACACAATCCGTGCATACAGAGAGTGCCACCGTCACATTGGTCATTGCACCTGTAGTCGCCGTCTCTCACTGACACAATCCGTGCATACAGAGAGTGCCACCGTCACATTGGTCATTGCACCTGTAGTCGCCGTCACTCACTGACACAATCCGTGTATACAGAGAGTGCCACCGTCACATTGGTCATTGCACCTGTAGTCGCCGTCACTCACTGACACAATCCGTGCATACTGAGAGTGCCACCGTCACATTGGTCATTGCACCTGTAGTCGCCGTCATTCACTGACACAATCCGTGTATACAGAGAGTGCCACCGTCACATTGGTCATTGCACCTGTAGTCGCCGTCTCTCACTGACACAATCCGTGCATACAGAGAGTTCCACCGTCACATTGGTCATTGCACCTGTAGTCGCCGTCACTCACTGACACAATCCGTGCATACAGAGAGTGCCACCGTCACATTGGTCATTGCACCTGTAGTCGCCGTCACTCACTGACACAATCCGTGCATACAGAGAGTGCCACCGTCACATTGGTCATTGCACCTGTAGTCGCCGTCACTCACTGACACAATCCGTGTATACAGAGAGTGCCACCGTCACATTGGTCATTGCACCTGTAGTCGCCGTCACTCACTGACACAATCCGTGCATACAGAGAGTGCCACCGTCACATTGGTCATTGCACCTGTAGTCGCCGTCACTCACTGACACAATCCGTGTATACATAGAGTGCCACCGTCACATTGGTCATTGCACCTGTAGTCGCCGTCACTCACTGACACAATCCGTGTATACAGAGAGTGCCACCGTCACATTGGTCATTGCACCTGTAGTCGCCGTCACTCACTGACACAATCCGTGTATACATAGAGTGCCACCGTCACATTGGTCATTGCACCTGTAGTCGCCGTCACTCACTGACACAATCCGTGTATACAGAGAGTGCCACCGTCACATTGGTCATTGCACCTGTAGTCGCCGTCACTCACTGACACAATCCGTGCATACAGAGAGTGCCACCGTCACATTGGTCATTGCACCTGTAGTCGCCGTCACTCACTGACACAATCCGTGTATACAGAGAGTGCCACCGTCACATTGGTCATTGCACCTGTAGTCGCCGTCACTCACTGACACAATCCGTGCATACAGAGAGTGCCACCGTCACTTTGGTCATTGCACATGTAGTCGCCGTCATTCACTGACACAATCCGTGCATACAGAGAGTGCCTCCGTCACATTGGTCATTGCACCTGTAGTAGCCGTCACTCACTGACACAATCCGTGCATACATAGAGTGCCACCGTCACATTGGTTATTGCACCTGTAGTCGCCGTCACTCACTGACACAATCCGTGTATACAGAGAGTGCCACCGTCACATTGGTCATTGAACCTGTAGTCGCCGTCACTCACTGACACAATCCGTGCATACAGAGAGTGCCACCGTCACATTGGTCATTGCACCTGTAGTCGCCGTCATTCACTGACACAATCCGTGTATACATAGAGTGCCACCGTCACATTGATCATTGCACCTGTAGTCGCCGTCTCTCACTGACACAATCCGTGCATACAGAGGGTTCCACCGTCACATTGGTCATTGCACCTGTAGTCGCCGTCACTCACTGACACAATCCGTGCATACAGAGAGTGCCACCGTCACATTGGTCATTGCACCTGTAGTCGCCGTCACTCACTGACACAATCCGTGCATACATAGAGTGCCACCGTCACATAGGTCATTGCACCTGTAGTCGCCGTCACTCACTGACACAATCCGTGTATACAGAGAGTGCCACCGTCACATTGGTCATTGCACCTGTAGTCGCCGTCACTCACTGACACAATCCGTGCATACATAGAGTGCCACCGTCACATAGGTCATTGCACCTGTAGTCGCCGTCACTCACTGACACAATCCGTGTATACATAGAGTGCCACCGTCACATTGGTTATTGCACCTGTAGTCGCCGTCACTCACTGACACAATCCGTGTATACAGAGAGTGCCACCGTCACATTGGTCATTGCACCTGTAGTCGCCGTCACTCACTGACACAATCCGTGTATACATAGAGTGCCACCGTCACATTGGTTATTGCACCTGTAGTCGCCGTCACTCACTGACACAATCCGTGTATCCAGAGAGTGCCACCGTCACATTGGTCATTGCACCTGTAGTCGCCGTCACTCACTGACACACTCCGTGTATACAGAGAGTGCCACCGTCACATTGGTCATTGCACCTGTAGTCGCCGTCACTCACTGACACAATCCGTGTATACAGAGAGTGCCACCGTCACATTGGTCATTGCACCTGTAGTCGCCGTCACTCACTGACACAATCCGTGCATACAGAGAGTGCCACCGTCACATTGGTCATTGCACCTGTAGTCGCCGTCTCTCACTGACACAATCCGTGCATACAGAGAGTTCCACCGTCACATTGGTCATTGCACCTGTAGTCGCCGTCACTCACTGACACAATCCGTGCATACAGAGAGTGCCACCGTCACATTGGTTATTGCACCTGTAGTCGCCGTCACTCACTGACACAATCCGTGTATACAGAGAGTGCCACCGTCACATTGGTCATTGCACCTGTAGTCGCCGTCACTCACTGACACAATCCGTGCATACTGAGAGTGCCACCGTCACATTGGTCATTGCACCTGTAGTCGCCGTCATTCACTGACACAATCCGTGTATACATAGAGTGCCACCGTCACATTGGTCATTGCACCTGTAGTCGCCGTCACTCACTGACACAATCCGTGCATACAGAGAGTTCCACCGTCACATTGGTCATTGCACCTGTAGTCGCCGTCACTCACTGACACAATCCGTGCATACAGAGAGTGCCACCGTCACATTGGTCATTGCACCTGTAGTCGCCGTCACTCACTGACACAATCCGTGCATACATAGAGTGCCACCGTCACATAGGTCATTGCACCTGTAGTCGCCGTCACTCACTGAAACAATCCGTGTATACATAGAGTGCCACCGTCACATTGGTTATTGCACCTGTAGTCGCCGTCACTCACTGACACAATCCGTGTATACAGAGAGTGCCACCGTCACATTGGTCATTGCACCTGTAGTCGCCGTCACTCACTGACACAATCCGTGTATACATAGAGTGCCACCGTCACATTGGTTATTGCACCTGTAGTCGCCGTCACTCACTGACACAATCCGTGTATACAGAGAGTGCCACCGTCACATTGGTCATTGCACCTGTAGTCGCCGTCACTCACTGACACAATCCGTGTATACAGAGAGTGCCACCGTCACATTGGTCATTGCACCTGTAGTCGCCGTCACTCACTGACACAATCCGTGTATACAGAGAGTGCCACCGTCACATTGGTCATTGCACCTGTAGTCGCCGTCACTCACTGACACAATCCGTGCATACAGAGTGCCACCGTCACATTGGTCATTGCACCTGTAGTCGCCGTCACTCACTGACACAATCCGTGCATACAGA
>BSQZ01000240.1:4634-42511 GCA_033239005.1 Lamellibrachia satsuma | reverse complement strand
GCTATTATGAGTCCACTCGGAACAATGTTCGTTCATGAAGGTGCGGAAGGCAGCGTGACGTGGCGGCAGACCGTACGAGCAGAAGTAATCGCCGCGTCCGTCGGCAGCCAGGTACAGCGCGATCCAGTGTTCGCCCGGTTCGTCGCCGTCGTCGGTGTTGCACACGAAGGCGGCAGGTAGAACGCCGTCTATCGTCGCGGGCAGTCCGTCTTTGGGTACGACACCGCGAAATATCGATCTGGTGGTCGGGTCCGCCTGCAGTAGTCGGGCGATCTGCAGGGTGTCCATCTCAGAAGTCGCAGATGACGTTGCGGCTCTTGTCGATTTCCAGCACGGACTCGAACTCGGCGTAGGCGATGACGTTCACGGTGGTCCGCAGCGCCTCGCGGAAATGAAGTTCTATGCGGAGGTTGCCCTTTTGTACGAGATGGAAGCAGGGACCGTCGCACTGGTCGGGGGTCAGATCAAAACAGAAGAAGGTGTAACCGTCTCGGTAGTCGCTGCGAGTCAGACCGTTGCCCTCGTCCTGCCAGATCTTACCGGTCGAGGTGAACATGCTCATGTAGCTCCTGACGAAGAGGTCGGCTGCGAAGTTGGGCTGGAAGGGTTTGGCGGGTATCTGTCGTCCGTCAACGTACACGGCGTGGAAGCTTATGGCGTTGTTCTTGGCGTGAAACGGATTCTTGTCGTACGCACCGTTGTAGGCGTCGTTATCGACGCAGCACAGCACCAGACGTTTCGGCAGAGTACCGAGGAACAGGTTCTCGTGCGTGTGCGACCGAGCGCCCGCGGGAATGGAGTACACCTTGCAGTCGACGGACCGCATCGGATACTTGACCGTGGTCTTCTCGAGAGTCTTGATGTGTGCCATCTGTACGGCGGGATTGAGGGTGGCCTTCTTGGCAAACAAGGTGGCATTGACGATGTCGATCTTGTAATCGGGGTGGGCTCCACCAGCCATGAGCGCAAACGCAGCCTTATTACGCACCAGTCGGATCTTGACGTCGACGCCGTTGATCAGGAATTTATCTTGCAGAAACAGGTCCACGTGTAGACGACCCATCATGTCGACCACTCGACTCCGTACCACGTGCTCTCGTCGAACCACGAACCCTGCGTTAGCCGTGGGGCCGTCGACTAACTCGACGGCATCCATGTGAGCGGCCATGTCCTTGTACCACAGCTGACCCGTCATCTGCGTGTCTTTGGCATCGGCACCGTAACTCAGCAGCGTCTCGATGTAGGCACGATACGCGTACGTGTTGGTCGAACGGGTCACGAGCGTGCCGTTCAGAGAGAGATCGACCTGACCGAACAGCGAATGCAGCCAGTTATTCACCGGTTCCACGGGGTCGGCCAAGTCGAGATCATTCCCGTTGGCTCGCGTCACCTTCACCTGCACGTGTAGCATCGTGTTGGCGAGATCCAGGTAATCGTCTCCCGATCCGGGGATCAGGAATTCTATCGGTCTACCAGAGTCCAGAGAGGTCATGGGTTGATGTTCGACCACGTGACTGTCGACGATGCTGTTCTGAGTGGGAGGTACGGTAAAGAGATCCAGCTCGGACTTGACCCCTTCGCACGACTGCTTATGTACGAACGCCATCTTTTTCGTCGAATATGTCGGCCTCACGTTTCTTGGACGTCTGTTTCGCGCGCCGTCTCTTCGTCGTAGTGACTCCTGTCTGCGCGGACGCTCGTTTTATACGTTTGGTAGGTCGCACGCCAGGGGTCGCAAGGGTACGCAGCATGCTCCTACCAGAGTCCGTGATGCGTCGTTTGGCTGCCGTTTTTATGTTCTGACCAGACAAGACGTCGTCGGCTATGCGAATGCCGGTCTTCAAGGCTTCCTTGCCCAATGCCACGGCACCTCTCTTGATGAGTGGCATGGCGCTGCGCAGCAGACCGCCGAACAGACTGCCCAGTCCGTGACCTCGCTGGTATTGTGCACCTGCGAAGTAGGGCAGCGCACCACCCGCCTGACGAGCGTAATAGTCGTTGTAATTCATCGTCAGAACAGTCCGGTCCTACGCCGTCGAAAATGAAGCGTTACCGTCACTCTACCGTACTCGAATGGCACGCGCCGCCCGGTGTCGTCTCTTATATCCACCTCTATGGTCCCGAACTCCTTGCGCAACAGAGGCACGTAGTGAACGTTAGTGAAACGATCGGACACCGTGGCACCGTGACCTCCGCGAACCGGGAGGCATCGCAACAACGGCACGAGACTATCGCCGACGATGCGAGACTCCACGACGTCCGTGTAGACGTAGATTGTGTCGAACCCTTGATTCATGTTCACCACGGTATTGGCCTCTCGACGGTAAGAGTATGGGCTATCGGTAGTCTTTGCCTTTTCGGGTGGTAGAGTAACGGTGGCCGACGGCTTGAGACCTAGCTCCGGGGGTTGCTCTCCTACTCGCGGGCGGGTGTACACGTGCGTCTCCCTATCGCTCGCTGGACTGGTGACAAGCGACGGGTGGAATCCCAAAATGGTACCCATTGCACTCTGGTACGGCATGGTGAAGTCGGTGCTCGGTGACATGTGCAACGTCATTTTCTGAGTGATGGAACTGTAGCTCAGTTTAGCCCGCGTCTTATCCGTCCACATGCGTTTCAGCGCCTTGTTGACGTGGTCCAACAATACCTCAGGACTGCGGTAATAGCCAGCAGCAATCTTCGTACTCGGGGTAAGACCCACAGGATCGCGCTCGTTGAGGTAGAACCAGGTGTCGCCTTCTCGAACGTTGTACCACGTATGTGGATACTGGAACTCTGCCAGCCCGCACTCCCATTCGCCAGACACCGATATGCGTTGTGGCAAGTCCGTGATGTAATGGGCCAAGGTGTTATCGGGATGCACCTTCATGGAAGCGTTGCTAGGTAGCGTAAGATAGAAATCAGTCGCCATTGCGTCTCAACGTGGGATTGGGCAACAGGTAACCCAACGAGCTGCTCAGCAGCGCCGTCCACAGATTAGAATTCGTGTGACCTGTGGTCAGGTTGTAAATACTGATCAGGATGATCGTGTACAAGACGACGACCTGACACAGAAACACAATCTCCTCTTTGGGACACGCGGTACCGAACAGGTGCCAGGGAGTGCTGTCTTTCTCGTTCGATGCAGCGTCGTCGGTACAATCCTCCTCCGCCTCCTGTGCTTCCGGCACCTCCTCGTCTATGATGGTTGTGGTGCTGACGATCTGTGGTGTCGTGTCGTGTGTCATTTCTCGAATGAAGTGTCGCCATACGCGTTGCTGGTCTTTATAGTGGAGTGGACGAGTGCCCCGGCGTCGATCCAGCTGTTGTGTGTGGAGGGATAGCCGAACCATTTCACCAAAGCCTCCTTGAGTCCGTCCTTCGTACGGCGTTCCAGTACCTCTTCGACGCGGTACACCTTATCGACGGGTACAGACACCTTCTGCAGCTCCGGTTCGTAGAAGGTGCCGTCCAGCACTTCGCCGAGATCGTCCCGCAAGCGGTACACGGGTGGAGCGGAGGGATGAACCTCGTGCACCGTGAAGATCTCTTCGCTCCAGTTCGGCTCGTAGCCCTTTTCGAACTTGCCTTTGTACTTGCTGATGCGCACACGCACAACTTGGGCACGCCCTTACCGTCGTGACCGTACAGGCGTTGCCACACCGTTTCTTGATTTTTGTGATTCACCCGTGACGGGGCCACGCCGGGGCGGCTGTGGGGGGTGTTGTTATACGATCGTATCATGTCCGGAAGGACGTCGACGTAACGCCACGTCTGATGTTCCGTGAAGTATCGGCGCATGCGCGTCATCAACGTTTTGTTGAATCGTTCCACGACGCTCGCCTTCGTCTCCACGTTGTGCGTGGAGAAGTGACGGATGCCGTAACGACGCAATAGAGCCTGAACTGATTTGTTCAGAAATTCTGTGCCTTGATCCGTCTGCAGCGTATGTGGCTAAACGTCGACGAACGTGGTTTGCAACGACGCAGTCAATGACGCCGCGGACTTGTTCTTCATGGGAACACACCGGGCCACTTTCGAGAAGACGTCGATCGTCGTGAGGAGAAAGGTCATACCTTCGTTGTGGCGTTTAAACTTCGTCAAGTCTACGAGATCGGCCTGCCACTGTTGATTCATACCACCCACGATGACGCATCGTCTCTTGAAATGGCGTTTCGCTGGTTTGTGTAAGGTGTAGGCGTCCTGTTCCGACAACCATTGTTCGACGATTTTCCGCGGCATGCGCGTGACGCGGCGCAAGGCGCCGACCACGCCATAACTGCCTACCCTCTGTGGATCGAAGTAGACCGTCCTCATGGGTTGTTCTCTCCTCCGTGCCATCATTAAAAGAGGAGGTCGTACGCGTTGACGGGGTCGGTGACGTTGAGTCCGGAGCACAGATGCTGACGAATGACGAGGAGAGTGCCGACGTGTAGCAGGACAAACGTTATCGCACCCACAACGATAGCGGTGGAACAACAACGGTCTAGTAGCGAAACCATAGTCTGAACAACGTCTGTTGCATGAGACTTTGGGCTATGCCGTGAGCGATCAAGTAAAGTCCACTAACGAATATCGCAGCGACGATGGAACGGTACGTGTCCTGTGGATCCGTTGACATGACGAACACTGTGTCACGGACACGCATCGCACCACCTTATATGTCGTCCCAACCGGCCAATGACGACAAAGCCTTGCGTTTTTCGGGAGGTGGGGTGGGCATGGAATGTTCCATTCGACGACGATGCTGACGAGTGAGGGGTGTCCAACTGAGCGATCTTCGTGCACTGCCGACAGCACGAGGAGTAGCGGCAGTCGATCGGCGAGGGGGAGCGACCGTCGTCGTCGCCTGTCGTATGTAGGCTTTCCTGGCAGCGTTACCGACCAACTCCATGGGCAGGTTGATGGTGCGGAGTTGTCGTGCGAATGGCTGCCACCCCGTCGGATCGGTCTTTCTCTTACGCAACAGATCGTTGACGAGATCCACCACGTTACTTCTGACCACCGGCTCGCCCTCGTGTATAAGTTCACCGCGAGCGGTCCACGCGACATTTCTCTTCACATGTTCCATCAAACGTCGGGCTTTGGCGTGCATGGTCTTGGGAACGGTGTCCAAGACGGTGGCCTGTATTCCGCTACCGGAAACGCGTACTGCACCCTCCGACTCCGACCCCGGCTCCGCCCTCGACCACGTCGCCGACTCGTTCACCGTGAGCACGCGTACCGGTTCCTTGGCGTGTTTATCGGCCAAGACGTTGTACCGCTGCAACACCTGATTATACAGTGTCACCTTGGTCCCGTCGTCTAGGTCCGTTCTGTCGAGGATGGTCTTCATATCGGCATCGAGGGCTTGCACCTTCTTACCTACGGTGTTGGTTGGGGGAGGTGGGGTGAACGAAGCGTGTCCAACAGTCGAAGGTCTACCAAGGCCATCTTGCGTGCGTGTTCCATGTATCTACCTCGTCGGCCGCTCCTTTCGGAGCAGGGATAGAAAGACCGAACTGACCAACGGTGCTAAGAAGGCCGATAGGAAACCTCCGGTCTGTCCCTCGCCGACCTGCGGTTGCAGCAAGATGCGTCTTCTCCTGGCAGCCGACGTTCTTCTCTTGGCCAACTCGCGTAATTTCGTCTTGTATTTACCCATTTATTTATTTGTCGCTTCTGTACTGCGGTCAATGGAACGTTCTTTCGTAGTATGTTGTAGGCACACTCGGCCAGTGCGCACAGCAGATCGGCTTTAGCGTTTTTTAGGATGGCTCTTTTCTCTTTGTTGTTCTTTAGTCTGTGCAGCGTCTGTATGCACGCAATGTGTCTCTTCACCAGGGCAGACATGGTGCGAATGAAGAGACTATCCACGCACTCGGTCTTTTTATACCTTCGGCAAGTACACGTACTGCACACCGTCGTCTGGAAAGATGGCCGTGCGCAGACGCATGTCCTCGGGCGTGTCCTGTTTCAGATCGACCAATAGATAACCGTACGGTACCGCCGTGGCGTCTTTAAAAGCCTCTTGCACGAATTTCACGCGTCCCGGATACATCTGCCGAGCCAAGTGCGACATCTGCGATGCGTCACGAGGATTCTTGAACACCACCATGTACTGAGAATTATGACTGATGGTACGACTCTCTTTGTTTTTGGGGAACAGGTTCTGTACGAGATACAGCACGGACGTGTTCCTGTGGTGACTTTTTTAGTGAACAAGGTCGTGACCCGCTCGTCCGTTTCTGCCATGAGATCGTCTATGACGATGAGGTTCCTCGTCGTCGATTCGAACATGGCCGCCGTCAGTAACCCTTCCTCGAACCGCACGTGGTTCAAGTCCGTTGTTGCGTACGCCTCTTGCCATTCTCCGTAACACCACGTGATCCGTTCGGGAGGTGGGTCGATCATTGCAGTAGCGTGACGCAACATACGCGTCACGAACGTACTCTTGCCGCATCCCGTCGGTCCGGCAACGATGCACGTGAAGGGATGTTTCCATCGTGCATCCATGATCGCGTATGAAACAAGTGCAGCGTGCATCGCCATATCTATACGTCCACCGGACCCGTGGTCACCCCGTCCTCGTGCACCACGCGTTTGGCGTAAAAGTAGGTGAGGGCCGCCCATTCCTGCACGTACGTCAACACGGTCGATTTATGCACCCGGAATCCGCGGTTCTTTCCACTTCCGCTCCGACGGTTGGTGAGCACATCCAGGAACGCATCCTTGTCGATGGTGTTGTGACGTTTGCTCAGTCCTTTGGTGCTGTACTTGTCGGTGGCGCCGAAACAATAGTACGTCTTGCTACACAACCCCACGAACCCGTCCCCGGACCACTCGACCTTGAACAGACCCGGTGTCCTCTTGTCGAACGCTCTGCGCGCCTTACAGCACGCCTCGTCTCCGATCCACGGTCGATTGGCCAGTCGACAGCGCACGTACTCGTTCCGATGTTCGTCGCAACATTCCGACGGGAGCCATTCGGAACGATGTCGGAAGTAATGATCGCGTAGTGCTGGGGTCACGAGGTCGTCGACGGACTCACCGGTCAAGGCTAAATACGCGCTATCTGTATCCATCTCGCAGTACTGGAACAGAGGGCGTTCCACGTATCGGTTGATGAAGTCGTAGTAGAACTGCAACATGCGCATCTTGGCGTACTGCAGGACGAAGAATCCCACGTGGACGGGTAGGGTGTACTTGACGGTCTTCTTGTTCATCTCTATCTCGTACGCGTCGTCGACGACCCTGTCGAGTTGTCCGAACCGTTTATCATTGACCATGAGCGATGCCGCCTTCTCCGTGCAGTAGCTGACGTCGCGATGTCGGTCGACGTTTGTGATGGTCTTTCCGTAGCCCGAGTTCCCCAGCAACTTCATGGTGTCCGCGATGATGGTCTTGTCTCGGTGGACGTCGCCCTCGCGTCGGGCCGTGGACACCGCATCGCCGAACCGTCGGAAACACGGAACGGGATCGTACTCGATGACCTGATACACGTGCAGTACCTCGAGACCGTGGTCCAGATACCATCGCAGCAGGGGCGTTGCAAGCAGTATCTTATCGCCCTGATAACTACCCACGAGCATGCGCCTCGGAGTCGACATGATGTTGTGCTCTTCGGCGTAGCGGCGCATGAACGGACCGAGATCCTCGCGTATCATACGGATGTTCTTGAACACGGGCTGCATCTCGGCAAAGTGCGCGCGCAATTCTTCCGGTACACAGATGTCGCACTCGATCATGCCGAACACGGTTCCTGCACGCACGCCGTTCAGGATTTGTTTTGACGTCATCGTCCACCACAAGTGTCGACGTCGGGGAAATGCAGCGTCCAGACACTTTCGTACGGCCAGGGTTCGTCTCATCTCTTTCCACTCGCATTCCCACAGCTGGACGACCTTGACAAAGTGACGTAGGTAGGCGGTGGTCTTTCGAGTCTCGGCGAGCAGTTGCGCCATGGGTTTCCCGTTGACGGCGTTCACCTCTTTTCGAGTGCACGGGCAACCATGGAAGTAGCACCCTTCGAACTGATAAGCCGTCTTCGTCTCGCTACACCAACCATCCACCCGATGTTTGCCTATTCGCTTCTCTCGTCCGTTGATCTGATGTCGTATGGAAAGTCCCGTGCGTTCGGATTCCCACGTCAGCCATTCTGCAGCCATCTGTCCGTACAGCTGCGCCGATTCGGGGCGGAAGTCGTTCTCCGCCCGTCGTCGCGTGTACCATCCCATAGGCATGTCTTGCATGAGCGACCACAGGTACAGCGCGTTCGCATCGTATCCGACGATCGATCGACACGGAAGAGCAGCCTCTCCGTATTCGTTCTGACGTATCATGGTGACCCCTTTCTCGTGATAGCGGTGAAAAATGATCGACGGGCCACCGATAATGTTATCTTTGACGAGGTCATGCAGATCTTTATTCTTCTTGTTGAAGATGGTAAAGTAGGTCTTCTCTGGAAGGTCGTTGAACAGGTACAGCAGGGTCAGACCAGGTACGCTGATGCCTTGCTTGAACATGTCTATTCCACGTTCTCGATAGAAGGCAAACTGTCTAGCGATTGCCTGAAGAAAGGGAACCACGTCCCTGTTGTTGTACCAGACGAGAAAGTCGCGCAACGTCGTCATGCCATTGTCGCACCAGGCCTTCTGACAACTGGCGTAATCCTCGTCTGAAATACCTTCGTTCTTCAGCCGACTGAAGAAGGCCTCTTTCGGCGGAAGAGCGGTGTCGTCGAGTCTCTCCAGACGGTCCATGTACTCGTACGGGAAATGACCTTTCGTCACCTCGCATCCGTACGCTTTCAGATACTTGTCGTAGCTGAACCCGGGGGCTATGTAGTTGGTCATGTCTAGGAATTTCAGCTGATCCGTCGAAAGACACATGAACGTGTTGCGTTTAATGACGAAAAATGATCCGACGCCGTCGTTCTCATCTTTGGTCTCTTTGTCCTTTTGCTCCCTCTCGTCGTTGTCCTCGTCTTCCTCGGCGTGTTCCTCTGTCTTTGAGGTCGACAGGAAGTACGGTATGAGGAACTGTTTGATGGCATTGAGATCATACGAACCCGAATTGAACCCGATGACAGGTAACTGATGCATCCATCCATACAGTTGTCCCATCAGCTTTTTGTACGGGTTGGTTGCCGGTCGAGCGTCCTTGTCGGTGGCTGACCGTGCACTCTCCTCCTGCTCGTCCCAGCTCGTCAGCGCTTCGGCGAGTTGTTCCAACGCATACTCGTATGAGTCTTTGATCTTTTCGTACGCGGCGTCACTCATCGCTCTCAGGATGTCCATCATGGAGCTCACCAACTTGTTGGTGTCTCCATCCGTGACGAGACATTTCACTTGCTCGTGTCCGGGCACGTTGGAAGCCACGCTGACGCTCAGCGGGACGTGACGTGCAACCCAGTGAACCTGGTCACTGTCCGACGGAAGTTGTTCGGTGTCGAACTAACACTCGAAGTCAAAGGTGGCTCGGTACGGATAGTACCGCAACGCTTCGGCCACTCGGATGTTCTCGTCGTCCAGCCGTTCGAACACTGATGGAGTCGAATGATACACGCCACCAGGATAGACTCGACGCACACCTCCCGTACACGTGCTCTCGTGTCTACGCAACGTCCATGCATCTTTCCACAACGCGTCACCGCACTTCCGACATCTATACGAGTGACAGTATTTGCGTACATCCTGGATGAAGGAAAAATGCGTCTCGTGAAGATTGAGGTAGAGTGTGTCAGGGTACTTACATACCGATCGACGGACGAGTTCGGCAGTTGTCGATACATCCTCTTGATCCTCTCCATCCGGTTTTACGAAACTGTACACGCACACGTTCGTTTGGAACGTGGTCTCTACACGATAGAGGTCATCCATCGTGACCCCGGCAAATTCTTCTATGGGTACTCCGTTTTGGTTGTATGCCTCGTACAGCGTCTTCACCGCTGGTTCCAATCGACGTATGTCACATCCTCGATGCAAGGCCAGACATCGGAACAGACACAGGTTATCGTTGTACCTCTTGGAATGGATGGGTTCCTTTTCCAGACCGATGACGGCTTTGTTCCTCTTGATGTACACTAGCAGGGAGATCATTCCTACACATCCTATGGGATGATCGATGATGCGGTTGACGAAAAATGTTACATTGGTCACGAGTTCGCACACCCACGCAGAATCCGGTCTTTGATTGATGGCCCATTGCAGGACGTCGGTTTCTCGGATGCGTTCGAGAAAGTCATCAAAGTCCTTGCTGTTGGTGATGAGACTGGGCTCGTCCAGGTATCGTCCACAGCAGTTGCACGAGCAATGATAGTACTTGTATCGACCCGTGTTCTTGTTCCTCAGAATGAACCCGTAACTGAGATTAACCTTGAAGGCGTTGGTCTGTTCCTGGAACATGCGCTTCAGAGGGGTCTCTAGTACGGTCGTGTCTAATGTTGTTAATCTGTAATCGTACCTACATTGGAGAGGTCCTCTCATTACACGTGTCCGTACCGTTCGCCAGTGCGCTCGAACGACATCTAGCAGTTCCGTGGACAGGGTGTCGTCGAAGGGGAGTCGATCAGGTGGATCTAAGGGGTCTTCGTGGGTAACGAGTGGATGGTGGGGTGTGGTGTCTTCTCTGTTTGATCTCTTCGGTCTTGGTGGCTTCTTGACGACGCCGGTACACGTTGTTCGTGCGTGTCTGGTCAGGACGTCGCGTCTATTGTAATTCTTTCCGCATTTCGCACAAGTGTAGACTGCGGTCTTTTTTGTACTACTGCTACTGCTACTGCTAAGACGACATACTGATATCACATGATGCTGCAGGTCGTCCCATCTCCCAAACGTTGCATCGCATTTACACGTATATTTCGTTCTCTTGGCGTGGTCACTAGGTGGCACCACTGCTGGTGCCGTTACCGCATCCGAGTGTTCGTTAACTGCCGGTGTGGAATGGCTCGCTAGGTGCTGTTGTAGCTCTGCATACGTATCGAGTGTCATAGATGACGTTTCATGATGCTGCTGTACGCGTCTACAACTGACAGACCGCGGCTCTTAGTACATATATATATAGTGCGTGTGGCGGTGGTTGTGGTGGCGGTGGTGGTGGTGGTGGTGGTGGTGGTGGTGGTGGTGGGGGGGGGGGGGGGGGGGGGGGGGGGTGGTTGTGTAGTAACTAAAGTATGTTCCTATGCCAATGGCTACTGTGTCCACTATCGATGGCTACGGGTTCTCTTTCAACTAGGTAACACCACTGACAACACGTATCAATCATTGCATGATTTTTTTTTTATTACATATACTTTGGTATGTCATATACATACATATATATATATATATATATATATATATATATATATATATATATATATATATATATATATAAGCTAGGGTCACTGGCGAGGATGTAACAATCCCACAAACCATCATGTCAGCACAGGGTTTATATAAGTCTATCCGTGTATATGTATATATATATATATATATATATATATATATATATATATATATATACATATACACGGATAGACTTATATAAACCCTGTGCTGACATGATGTTTGTGGATTTTATCCTCGCCAGTATTAACACGTCGGTTATCGACACGCCAGTGGCTAGTATATTGATGATTAACTTGTGGGCTGTTACACTGCGACATAGGTTACGTACAATGACGGTGATGATGACGAGGTATTATATAAGTTGCTATGTATACATATATATATATATATATATATATATATATATATATATATATATATATATATATATATATATATATATATATATATATATATATATATATATATATATATATATATAGCAATGACTCTATGTCATACAATAAGACAGACTAAATTACATATCTATGTCATACAATAAGAGACTACATAACATAACGTTCTACAGGTAACAAATAAACTACTGTGATTCATAATGCTTTCTGTTGTAAACGGTGAATATTACTAATCGTGTGATTCGACCATAAAATCAATAATGATGTTGACTAATCCTCGCAGTGCGCGTCTCTGCATTGCTGCCGGTGCTACGGGTGCTTCATCATACCCTTCCTCGTCCTACATAACAAAAAATAGAACTACTGTTCATCGTGTGTCGTAATCATGTACTCTAGTATTATCTCCACTAATTCTCGACCTGCACGCCTACGCGCTTCTGTCAGTAGCACAGGCGCTTCACCTAAAGCAAACAAAATAAAAGATACTAAGTTACATTACTCATACTACTATTCCTCTACAGTGGGTATAATGTTCAAATACTACTACTACTACTACTAATGTTCAACAACTACTATCTACTAATGTTCAACTACTAATGTTCCACTACTAATTACGGTTAACGTCGCAGGATCATGCGTGCCTGTGAATTCATAACTTCCCGCCATTCTGACGACTGCATGGTTGCAATTGTCGCATCACATACGCGTTCTGTTATAACGTCTACGGATTGCAACGATCGACGCCACTGGTTCACGATCATATTGGCCATGACCTCTTCTAGCACTATATGACACACCTTGTCATTCATCTGGTCCTCCTCCGCATCCTCCTCCGTATCCTCGTCGTCGTCCTTTGTCGACGACTCCACCTGTTTGGTGCATTGATCCGGCTTCTCGTCCTTTGTCGACGGCTCGGCTTGCTTGGTGCATTGATCGGGTATGTGCACGACACCCCCGTCTGGCTTCAGCACCACCGTCTCGTCTGGAAATACGTACAGGGTTGGGGGTGTCGTCACCTCTTTCTCAATTGTCGGCAGTGGCGACGCCGGACTAAACTCGAAGCTGGCGTCTTCATCCTCGGCTTCTTTCGCATCGTCTTCTTCTTCTTCATCATCAGAATCATAGAGAGGCCCCCACGGCATTTCCTGCGTTTCCGGGTAGGGGTCATGGGTTTATGTGGATGTTGGTGGTGTTGTTGTCGCTTCCCCTCGTCGTCTCTTCACCTCCTTCTCCTCCGCCTCCTTCTCCTCCTCCGCCTCGTACATCGCCGATACCTGACGTTTGTACGCCCTCTGCAGTTGCGTCAGACCATTCTATTGAACAGAACTACTAATTACATTGCTAGTATGATCAAACACATATATATATATATATATATATATATATATATATATATATATATATATATATATATATATATATATATATATATATATATGTGGTTGCACATAGTTCTCATTACTCGTCCGTAGCATCCTGTATATCTGTGCATCGTTCTGCTAGAGTCTTTTTAACCAACTCTGTCACATCGTGGCGCCACATCATATTGGCACACCTTGAGGTGACCTCTATAGATAGCCACCTCAAGACGTGCATGACCAAGCTGGACGATGGTACGTACTGCTCCTTGTCGTCCTTTAAATTAAGTATGCGGTTCACCTCGTCACAGGCATACTGGACGCTGGCGACCTCTAGTGCTTTAAAAAAGTTATTTTCGATCGTCATGGCTTCGGATCGATCACGTATCCTATCTAGACCACTCACCGTAGCCTCAATGTCGTCGCTACTAGTACTGCTACTACTACTTATAGATATGACGTCACTATTCTCCCCCTCGTCATCTGTTATCATGATGAGGGATGGCGGTGAACAACTTTCCACCGAGGAGGAGAATAGTATTTCGGAACTATTATTACGTAACCATTCCATTACCTTCTCTCTTCCGTTCCTGACGCTGACGACGTCACTACTTGTAGCAGAGGCAGCGGCGACGCCGGCATCATCATCCTGTCAACAACAGAGTTACACGGCCATTACTTCCAGTTCTGACACTGTGTAATTGACATACTGTCCCGCTACGCGCTTCCTAACGGTCGCCATGACACGAGCCCCCCGCAACATATCCAGTGCCTCGTACCGCTCGGTGTCTGACGTCATGTTCATGTAAGCGTTAGCCGTAAATCCCAACACATTAACTGCCTTTTCGTTAAACAACGTTGCCCACACTTCACTCCCAATGGCATCCTGTAGGAGGATATGCAGACAGAATCGATAGGTTGGAACCCGCTGCCATCGATGAATCGGACACGCATACCCATTCCCGTCGGGAACCACACGTTTGGTACACTGTCGACACGATGGATATACGATAAATTTCTCTTGCACGGCACATTGTACTATAATTTCCGTTACTTACTTCATTCTCGAGACGCGTGATAGTCGTCTCATCGGCGTTGTACTGCTGTGCTGCTGCCATTCTTTCGTTGATGCTGGTGCTGGTGCTGGGCGATCGGAAAGCGAGTGTGTGTCTGGTTAACTGCGAGCCACTTTATATAGGTCTGCTACTGCCTGTGGCGCGCAATCTTATCGTGCCCCGTGGTCGTGCGCGTGATGCGCTATTGTGCGCCGGGTGTGTGCCAGTGCGGTGTACTTTGTCCTTCGGTCTTGTGATCGACTCGAGTTACGTCTGGCATTAGTTTCACTGTGGGGGGATTCTCATGTCTTCGTATGAACTCGCGTACTTTCATAAGTATCTGTCCTAACATGTTCTGACCAGCTTGACCACTGTAGGTCAGTGCACTCCAGTAGCCTTCCCGACTCTTTACCCATTCCTTCAATTCAGCTTTTCCTGTAGCTAACAGTCGTTTACGTAGGGTCGGGTCGCGAAATTTAACAGCCACTAACGCATACATTATAGAACATCTTTGTGTGTTCCAGTCTGCGCGTAAATGCGCTTTCTCTCGAATGCTCTTGCTTAGGTATTTCGCCTGTAGACCCGTGTGAATGGATAGCATTTTTTCAGCTGTGTGCATATCCCCATGATGCATGCATTTACGCCACTGGTACGCGCTTTCCACAGTCTTAAATTCTCTATTCCACACATGTATCGTGCACGCATAGAAATTGGACAGATAATTGTTACCGCCTCTGAACTGTATAGGACGGTTCATACTGCCTTTATGCCGTTAAAATGTACATTTACTGTATTAAATACACGCCGTTCTAGAGCTGTCTCAGTACTCATAACCCCCACTTTTTCCTTGCGTGATGGATGCCTGGTGTCGGTTAGTTGACAGCTGCAGGCCGCTTATCTTTTTTTTCTGATTACTGTGGTATTGTTCTGAGGGTTACGTCAGCTGTCTGGTTTATTTCTACCATGCTATATAAACGAGCTGGGATCTTCGTGTCGTAATCCCAACCGCGCCGTTATTGCCTTCATACTCGAACATCATGCCTGCCGAAGTCGTAGCTCTGTTTAGCGATCTCTTGGTCGTTATACAAGCCGTCGGGACGGCCATGTTTGAACTACTAGATCGTGCGTAAGTATATATATATATATTTATTTATTTGTTCATTTATTTATTTATTATTCTTTACATAGCTCTACATAGCTCTACATAGCTCTACATAGCTCTACATTTTTAATAAATGTTCACTTTACATACTGTTCTATCGTTCCCTGTATACATGTCTCGCTAAGTGTTCGTCGAGTCCAAGTTCCATATGCAGCGGCTTGTCTGAAGATAACACCTACCAGTCGATCGGTTTCATATTACATCTCTCTCTCCCCTTGCTTGGTTACGTCTGATATATATATATATATATATATATATATATATATATATATATATATATATATATATATATATATATATATATATATATGACTACATTATGAATATTCTCACTCTGGTTTGTCGTTTACTTACAGCATGCATAGAGCTTACTGGCCGCTCGTCATGGCTGACATGCAGCAGATGACCATAGAGCGTCGGGTCACGGCTACCGGTCAGTTTCGCGACCAACTCTACACCGACGGTCTGTTACCGTACTTCATGCGGCACGCCAGTCTTTGGCGTCATGTTGTCGCCGAAGTCCAGCGCATCAAATTTGGCTATCGTCACCATGACATCTCACCCGAACGCTGGGATGATACGTACCCCTCTGCTACAGATTTCCTCGTCCATAGGAGGCGCTGGTCGGCCGTCATGGCCGACCTACAACACTACCCCAAAACACCGTCAGGTCGATTACCATTACCGCGTCGCCGTCGATCGCCGTTACTGCGTCGACGTCGACGCACGCTGGCATCGCTGCCACTGAACAACTTGAGACGCAAGCCGCGTCCTCTCGCTCGTCGTAACCTTTTGGTTGTATTCAACAATGCTGCTTGAACTTGTACCCACGCTTAACTTCTATACTTATATATATCACGTTTTAATTTTTAACTTCTATACTTATAATTCTATATATATATAATGTTTTAATATGTAACTGTACTTCTTTTTATATATATTAAATTTTGCTTCGTCTTATATTCCACTCTTGTATTGCGTTCTTGTTACAAATGCATGTGTGCATATTTTACACATAGTCAATTTTCACCCTGCTACATTTTTTTTACTGAAGGTTCGATTTCCATATTCCAACGGATAAATTGCACCCATGCATGTCGGCTACATATTACATATAACATACTACCATTATATTTAACGGTTTTCATTTTATTACGTCTTATGTCCACCACATATATATATATATTCTGGCTATAACAGGCCTCAATGCGTGTGTGCATATTTTACACATAGTCAATTTTCACCCTGCTACAATTTTTTTACTGAACGGTTCGATTTCCATATTCCAACGGATAAAATGTTGACATGCATGCAGGGGTTTCCCTAGAAAAAATAGGCATGGGCCAATTGGCCCATACAAGCAAAATTGTATGGGTCATTTCAATGATGATTGGGTCAATATAGTGTTGGCCGGAGATCTGTTTTACATTACAAATGCGGCGGATCATGTATGTCAAGAGAACAACTTATGTTGTACATGCAAAATTGGTATAACATTAAAGCAATGATTTAAAGTGAAACTATTCTGGAATCCTCCACAAGCACCGTGTAAAGAAAGGCTGTTTTCAAAAAGCTTTACACGAGTTAATATTACTGCTAAAAAAATTGTACAATGTTGTTTACATCAAGTAATAAGTATGTTGATGTATGTGCATTGAAGGAAGTATTTCATTGTCAGCAGACATGCACAAGGCACACCAGTATGTGTACTGTATCTGCAGCATCAGAATATACATACTGACTGTGACAGTCTGGATTAACATATATATGACAATCAAATCACTAGAAGAACATCATAGACAAAACAGGTTTTTTATTTTGACTGGTGTCAAAACAATCTGGAAGTATACAATCAATATGAGATGCAAATTATCCATATTTATAATTAATGGCACACAGATCAAATATTTTGTTAAAAACAACGCATCACTAACTGGACATTATTCATTAGTGATTACTATCCCTCCTGATAATTTATAATAATTATTAATATACCCACATTAATTATTGCTGCTATTCATAACAGAATGCTAAATAAATAACAAAATAAACGTGTCACAACTATGCCAAGTAAAATAAATAAATTAATATCTAGCGGTAGTCATTCACACAAATACAATCATAACTAACGGCATATTTATATCCTAACATATATAAATATAGTGCTAATACTTCACCTAATAGCTATGTATCGGCCAGATAATAAATTACAATTTATATAATTATAGCTTTACTTACTAGAACTTGGGCAGGGCCACTGACATGAATGCTATGTAACACTCAGCCCTAATACTTGACACCAACTGAGGTACTTGTGTCAGTGATAAATTGGAGGGAAATAACTAAGATTGTTTTTATCCAAAGTTTGCAAGGTAGTATTTTCTGTACCCTTCACACAACAAGTAACAATAATTACAGAACTCAAAATACTTGCACAACCCAATGACTGGTTACATCCACTGTGTAATTAGGGAATAAAACATACCAACACAATAAAGCTGGTGAAACAAACATGTTACTTGATTGAGTAAGACAACTGTTCTGGTCCAGGTGAACCCACAGAAGCTGAAATTATGTCAAATCAGGATGACACTCCCTGCAGACAAAATTACTGGAAAAGATTTTGCAGTGGCAATGTTCGCGCCATGTTTTCAATGCTAGTTTGAAATCAAACTCCTCCAACCTCCCTCCTTCCAAGTGCACTCGCATCAACTGGTCACAGTACTCAATACTGAGCCTACTTCGCAGTGATGTCAGAGTGAGATTCTGGACACTGAATGTACGTTCACAATCGCACGAGTGGACCGGGTGAGTGACAGCTAGGTAGGCCAGCTTGATCAGATTTGGGAATTCCTCTGCATGGAACCTTGCCAGAATCTGCCAGAGGTCAGCTAATTTGGCAATGGTATACTTGAGAGTGGTGACAGTTGTTTTGCACAACTGCCACTCCTCAAGCATCGCTTCAACACTGGCATGGATGTAGGGAGCGGACCGGTACACCTCATCCTTATGTTGGTGTGTTTGCTCACTACCGTAGAACTGAGCAAGGCTCTGCATTTCTGCAATACCCCATGCCTGCAACTCTTGTGGTCCCAGGCAATGTACTGGCCGCATTCCCAGGACAGAGAACTTGACCATTGCCTCAGTCTCTGGAAACCTGTAACATATTGAACTGACAATAGCAAATTACTACAGAATAGCTGTACGACATGTACAGCAATTTGCACTCACAATTATACACGGAATAACAGACATGCAACCACCACAACATAACCCTTGCTTATATACGTTTTTTGGCTGTTAAATTTGGCTTTATTTATCACACAATACACTTTGTGACTTGGTCCAACTTTCGCGTATTGACAACTGGCGTTGACGGACTAGCATAATTATAGGCAATACAGCGCCCACTGTGGCACTGGCACGTCCCATGATGATGATAAGCGTATTATGACACAAATCCAAATTGTTTAAATATTCGGATGTTGAACGACAGTTATTATTAGGTATTTCCTAAATTAATGTATGATAAATATTGCATGTCAACGCAATTAAGATAATACGGACGCTACGGTTGTCGTGGGAGATATTACGTCATAATTATGTGCAAGTTACGATTTATGCCAATTACGAATTACTTGTATCACAAAACGACACGTTCTAAGGCACCGTATAATGAATATATACTTACATTTTGACGGAAAACATTTCGGATGTCCGGCTGATTCAGTTTTCTTTTCTTTTTGGACGGCATGTTGAATTTCGGTGAACGTGCGACAATGTCGCGTATACGAAACGCCGCGTAAGCATTGTGTGTTTATTCGGACTCCGCTATGTGGCGCCACTGTTTGTTGCTTCTAATGTCAAGGCGAAGTCACGTAGTCGTGGTAAGAGCGACGCAAGAACGTAGGACTACCGTATAAAATAGCCGCATCAACGATACGAGTGGTTATATTAGCAATATAATACTATACTAAATTAGTAAATCCTTTATAAGTTTACTGGTTATTAGGACTTTTCAACCGACGTACAACAGCAAAGTGGCAACATGATACGGGCCCAAGTATAGGCAAGCCCGCGCGCCAATTGTCCAAAGCGTTAAGACGGATGGGCGTCATTCAACAGGGGAACGCGCCATTGGCGCATGGCGCGTCCCAAAAGAGACCCCTGATGCATGTCGACTAAATATTACATATAACATACTACCATTATATTTAACGGTTTTCATTTTATTACGTCTTATGTCCACTACAACAGGCCTCAGTCCTACATCAATAGCGTACTTTGCAGGGCGGGGCGGGGCCCCTCCCTCACGTCACTCATGCGTGAACAGGCCGCTAGGGGGCGCTCTTAATCAAAATCAGTCATGCGTAGCTACCACATTGAGGTCCCAAAACCTCCCCTCCACTACTAGCGTAAGGCGAAGCCTGGGAGGGAGGGTTAGATGCATGGGAGAAACACGACCAAAAGACAGTATAGACTATAGTGCAACAGAAGCCTACTGTTGCTGTTTACATTTCAAATTCTTTATGGAAATATTTAAAATATACAAATACTTTCATTGTGATTAAGTGCAAATGCAGTTACAAAAACTTTTTAAAAGTATTTAAATATTTAAGTAAAATGCATTTCACCCATGCAATGTCTAGCTGGAAAGGAAACTAACTAAGGCATCGTCATCTACCCAGTTGAACACTGTCAGATTACATGTCTGCTTTATATAATGACACTTTACAATTTTATAAAATTAATTATATAAAATTAATTTGCTTTATTGATCAGATTAAACCCCACATGTAATAACCGGAAGTTCATAGAGATATATTAATTACATTTTATTCTAAGTCGCCTGATAACACTGTAATGAATATCGTGGGGGGAGGGGGCAACTGTCGGCAACCCACAATAGTATTAGTACAAGCTATACATATGAAGGAAGTATATCAGCCATCTCAACAAGGTTTCTTTTGAATTGCATTTACCATGGAGAGTTGGAGTGACTCCATTTTCCTATAAAACTGGATGCACAAGCCAGAGTTGTCAGAATTCACTTATAACTTCACCATGGAAATTACTACTAGCATTTGAGGAGGTCATGTTTTGAGTGTCATTCCTACACCAAGATGGGGGACCAACAAGATTACTCTTCATTGGGAGTGAAGCCAGCGTCGATCCTGATCATGCAAGGGTGCTGTGGTCACTGATCTGATCTCCAGATCCAGAATGTGATCAACAAGACTGCCTGCAACCATGATGGGACACGGCACAGATAGAAGCTGCCAAGGTCCGTGAGGACCTGAAAACTAAGGCAGCTAATACCAGGGGCACTCCAAACCAGCTGATTTCTGACTCGTTACTGTCCACCGCTGTTTGTGGAAGCATCACCCCAAGAACCCATCTTCCACCACTGATCTGACTATCAATGATACCTGGAAGACAACTGGTGACAAGATCATCTCATACACACTCCAGGGGATAGGCCATTGCATTAGGCTAAAGTGACTTCGACTTGTCATTGAATGTTATGTTATTGTAGTAATAATGCTAACACTGCATTTTCACTTGTCAACTATCATAGAAAAAGGGGCAGATGTCCGGGGGGGGGGAGCAAATATACTAGGAGGCAGGTTTATATCGCTATCAGAATAATTGAATTGAAACTTATGTCTGTGGGGCTTTTGTCCATGCACCATACTATCTAGCAGATGCTTTCAGTATAATATCTAATAATTATATATATATATTTACATATACATATATATATATATATATATATATATATATATATATATATATATATATATATATATATATATATACGTATGTGTGTGTGCGTGCAGCATTTATAAGGTAAAGATGTCACAAGCATAGATCTGCATTTGGTCCAATAACAATATTCATGCATTATGTTATCTAAATCGAGTGTCAGATATAAAATAAGGAACCCCATAGAAAGTGTACCTATGGGTCCATATTTTGTTATGGAATTTGGAACCCTTATAGAATTTTGACCTCCCTGGCCCATTGAAAACAGTGCAATGTTGATTAGATAATATAATGCACTTTGGAGCTAGGATGCTACAATTTTGGTTACATGCGTTTGGTTATGTTACCAGTGATATTCGTCAAACTGACCAAACAGATTCATTAAAAACATTAAGAGATCAGTGAAAGACCCATTGGTTAAATTAACATGGCTCCATAGGGAAAATGCTTTTCCCTGTGGTTGATTACTTTATACATTCTATACGACACTGGCACTCTTATATTCTAAAAATAATATATACAAGAGAAAGTTTCTCACATTGTGATTCATTTTTATTATGCAAAAGAAGAATTTTGTAAAATTTTCAAGTCACTGTATGTATAATCTTTTCAGATGAAGGATTCACCATTGGTTCTTACAAGTACAGGTACTAGTTTTGAAGCATCCAGCGCTACGGGTGATGCTGTCAATCTTTACATTACGGATGTCACCTTTAGTGCCATCACTGCTACTACTGCTGTGGCACCACATACAACTGATGCTGAAATGCAAATCGATATTTCAAGTGCGACACTTCATGAATGCTGCTGTAGTCACGGATGACATTATTGCACCAATGAACGTTGATCATGACTACTCCTATGTGAAGCTTCCATAAGATTCAGTGAGAATAAAGACATTGGTGCAGATGATGCACACTATGTGATAACAGCGACATAACCGAGGGTGACTCAAGCAGCTCCGACACCTATGAGAAAGAGAAGAAGTTTGTCATTCGTGAGAAAAACTTATGTCACTTTTCTGCACCTGCCACACACCAAACAGCCATAAACTGTGACACAGGTTGTACTCATGTCTGAACTATCAGCCAAGGTCTTTCGGATATTGGGGTGTCTGTCAGGAAAGTGTGCTGATTTCTACCCCTGGATGAGTGAAAGGTGAATTGAATATGTTAGGTGTACATGTACTATCAGTCAGAATAAGTAGTGTATTGGTGTATATTTATTGCCAGTAGTGTATTGGAACAGATGGTTGGTGTGCAAGTACTATCAGTCAGAACAAGTAGTGTATTGATACATATGATTGGTGTACATTTACTGTCAGTACAAGTAGTGTATTTGGTAGAGAATGAGACGCTTGGTTTACATTTCCTCTCGGTAGGAACAAGTAGTAGATTCAGTCAGAACAAGTAGTATATTGGATACACGATTGGTGTACATTTACTGTCAGAAGAAGTAGTGAAATGGTGCAGATTCCAGAATGAGATCATTAGTGTACATTTATTGTTGGTAGGAACAAGTAGTGTATTGGTATGCAAGATTGGTGTACATTTACTGTCAGTAAGAACAAGTAATATTGTTACACATGATTGGTGTACATTTATTGTTCAATCAAAACAAGTAGTCTATTGCCATTGGTACAGATGATGTTGGTGAAACAATTAAAATGCCTTGGCTTTATAAAGATTAATTATTTCCTAAGCTAAACTACCAGTATATTTGATATGTTGTGGCATAATAATGATGTGTGTAACTGTGATATCCATGTTCCAGGTTGTATTTCCAGGTGGTAAGAAGTCACTGTTTTTAGTCAATGTTTAGTCTTGATTTCAGTCGTTCTAGTTAGCCTTATTTCTTTGGTAATTGTTTTTCTATGTGAATAAACTGTTGATATATTTTATGTTGATCTCAATATAAATGAAATTGTGTGTAGTGACATGCAAGATGCTGCAGGTAACATTTTTGTTGACAGAAATGGGATATGGATAAGAAGGCATTCACATCATTCAGTTATTAATATTTTAGTGGGAATTTTGTAGTTTTCCAGGTTGTTTTTCGACCTGCTGCATACTGTGGGTGCCTCACAATTTGTCTATATCAGACCATCAGTACACTCACCTGTGTCAGGTCAATCTCCATAGCTAAACTTTCCATCAATTCAATTTGGTTCAGAATAGACATCACAGATCCTTCCCACATCGCAGGATGGGATTACTTGTCTTGCCTTTCCTGAGCCTGAAATATAATTTGTCATGGTTAGTTGATAGCACTAATTCCATAATTACCATAATAGTTGCAAAACTGTGAACATTATATACTGTCAGTAGTTAATTATTGTTATTTAAATGATTAAATTGCACCAAACAACAAGGTGTTGTGGTGTGCTACAGAGAGGGGTGATTAGAAGTACGAATATTAATGTAATCATGATTACAGTAACTATTGCAATCACAATTACTAATGTAGTCATGATTACAATCATTATTACAATCACGATTACAGTAACATTTAAGAATATATGTATATTCACATAATGAATTAAATAAACCCTCATGTTATTATTGTCATCAATGTTATTCAACACAAAATCAAACACAATATTAAAATACAGTCACGGTACACTTCATTAGATTAGATACAAAATAAAGAGAAAAGCCTGCTTGCATTGCCATTATAGTTCGGACCTCGCCTTCGGGCTAGGTAAAAGAAATATGCAGAAAAAATATGATTATTAAAATGGGAATGATTCGATAACAATTGAATTACTGACCTGCTAGCTATAGGGCGAATCAATGAGTCGGCACGCAAATCATGCAATGACAGAAGGCCAACATCTAACACCGCTCTGTTTGTGCATATCACTACAAAATCATCGTCTTCGCCTTCGTACGGTGATGCAAGCACCAACGCGGTCGGGCACACGGTGCTGCATAGCCAATAATTATTAGCCATAGCCATAGCCTAGCCCTAGGCATGGTAGCTTCCTCGGCGCAGCATGATAACTCAACGTAAACGTGCGCAGACATCGGGACGCAATTTCCACAGGTTCACCACATCACATTACCTAGTCAGGAATCGTTGACAGTCAAAGCGCTGTTGTAATTTTTCTTGAATCCAACGTCAACAAAGTCAAAGGCGAAGCCGACCTGGAGCGTGACTCGCACACTCGATGACATTTTACGACTGTCAACGGTTGTTTCCGTGTGGCCTGTCGAACTAGACTCTTCGTCTGTGGTTTCCATTTCTCCAAAGATAGACAACTATTACGGAAGTTCAGTAAACCACTAATCGCTAGTAGCAGATCTGGTAAAACTGTCACAAGAGATGCATCCATCTTGTCAACAAGTAAAAAATAGTTCCGGTATTCCGTTATCGCATATTCTCGTTGGTTAGCGTCTCGTGTGTTCGAGAAGTGTGGCGTTTTCCACGATTTTTTGCGTGTTTTGTTGTAATTTCTTTAACTTTTTTATTTGGAACGAACAAAAACGCTATTTTGTTGACGTGTGTAAACACTTGTATATATAACAGAGACCCATATCTTTTTTTCGCTCCAGAATGCCTATTTACGAAATAAATCGCAAAAAATCGAAAATTTACATTGATTAGATATACGCGACTCAAACCACTCGTTTCGACAACAAGATGGCGATACGCAGTGATGTATTTTGTCGATTTTTGTCTCGAACAAAATCAGTTTTTCAGTTTATCTCATAAATTAGCAGGTATCTGTCACAATTAATGCATAGTTAGATAATATATATATTTAAATATACGGCATAACACAAAATTGCTTCAGTTCCCCTTTAATTATGTAGGTCTGCCCAAGATGGGCGAAACATCGACCGTCGTGATGACGTTCGTCAAAGCCTCTGTAATGGGTGAATGAATATACACTAACGCAGAGTTTTACAGGTGGCAAAAATTCTACGAACTATCAATTATCTAAAAACAATATTGCCCACAACAACATTTGTAGGTTGATATTCCAGGACAGAATTATATACGGGTGATTCTTGATGAACGTGCGGTGATTGCGACAAACGGTGGCACCACATCACGCAGCCTGAATAATCGAGGCTAATGAAATGGTTAGTGGCGCCACAGGTGGGGAATTTGGGCTTAAGAGTCCGCCATCTTTCGGATAGACAAGTGAGTAACGAGACGCTCATTCATCTTCCGGACTCGTTCGTTATTGTGAAATATTACGACGGTCAGCGATTTATGACGTCATTTCAGATACGTTACGTTTTAAAACAACATACTTACTAAAACATTTATCAAACTTGTTTGCGATATTCGGCCACCGTTTTACAGTGGCCACGTTTTTCCACGACTACGATTAGCGTCTTTGAGTTTGGGCAATGCCGCCAGAGGCAGCGAGTGCGAGACAGAATGTTTCGCAGCAGTGTTTTAATAAAAAAATTACTGGCCTAACAGTATTCTTATTTAATGCAATGTAGGTGTTTCTGCCTATATTTAGACTTACTGGAGTGTAGGTATATTTGCTAGTGGTAAGAATTTGGTTCGAAGAACGTATCACAAATGTCAAATTAATTGGTAGCATGAAAAATAAGGATGTCAGTGAAAATTTCAAACTGCAGATCTTTTTTATGAGATGGTGGTAGTCATGATAAATTTAAATGTGAAAAAAGTTTAAGAATCAAAGTAGCTTTCTTTTTTTGAAGACAAACATGGTTTTTAGATTATTGGTGTATATATATAAATATATATATATATATATATATATATATATACCAATAATCTGAAAACCGTGTTTATCTTCAAAAAAAAGTAGTATATATATGTATATATATGTATATATATATATATATATATATATATATATATATATATATATATATATATATATATATATATATATATATATATATATGTATGTGTATATATATATATATATATATATATATATATATATATATATATATATATATATATATATATATATGAAGATATATCTCTCTTATACAGTAACACTGAACCAGAAAACGGCACCAATATGGGGCATATTTTATAGAAACTGAAAAACACCTATGTTCAAAGTTTATCAAACAAGAGTTGGGCTGAACTGAAGCTGATGTTGTCTTCTCCATTTGTATTCCTATTAAAATTAAACAATAAAAATATCTAATGAATGTTGAAGATCTTGCACCAGTTGATTCATTTAGAACTGAGGTAATAAAGAATCAAACGCACCATTTCACAGGTAGTTCTCAGTATAACATTCAAATATGACAGTCGCATATTCATACATTAACAAAACTGCATACAATGCTAAATAACAAATTGACATACACCATGATATATAGTAGTTGTTAAGTATTGTCTTTCCAGATACATACCATCACAGTCAGCTGCGCTGTATGATTACAGAGAAAGAACTACATGATCACCTGAACTTTAAGACTACACGTCCACGTACTAGGCAACGCAGCTGGCGACTCGTCCCTCGGTCAACTCATGTCCTGACTTACATGCTGCGATCTAGTGCCATTGATGCTCTCACCAAGTACAACCAGAAATATGTGAGTGCTGTATGTAACCTTTGAGAGCTATGTGTAACTTGAGAGATTATATATATATTGCTATTGTTGAATGCAAAGGAATATTTCTGTTTTTAATGTATTTTTAAATGCAATGGCTATTTACCCAGCAGCTCTGGAAATAACAGCCCATAATTCGTTATTTCCCGAGAAAACTGGAAGCTGATTTAACCAATCAAAAAGCAGGATGGAATACTTCCTATTCCCCCGGCAATTCAGAGCTGGTGCATTCATTAGCTCGGCCAATTTTGTCCTCAATGGAGGTGGGCAGGAAGTTTGTGTGTTGGACTGATTTTTCTAAATTCCTTTATGAATGGATGGCAGAAAACCATTGTCAGTTTTCCATTTCATCTTCAAGAAGTGTTCGTCAAGCCAATAGTATCGTGAAAGGCACCAATGAATATACAGCAAAGCTCCGCTACAGCTATGTCTGCTTGGTGTGCAAGCACTACGGATCATACCACAGTCACAGCACAGGTATGTGACCGAAACAGAGGTAAGTTTAATGAATCGCCATCATCAAGTTTAATGTGTGTAATGAATGTAAGTAGACATTAGAGTCAGGCAGCACGAAGTGAACAAAATTAGATCCGAAGAAGTGTAAATTTACATTGAAAATCAGTATAATTACACATTTAAGCCGTATGGGCCAGGGCCAGGGGATACGTCTGAGGAAGGAAATTTGTTAATTCGAAGGCCTTAGCCCCCGAAGGGTACTCCCTATACTGAGGTATGTACATGCCGTGCAAATGCCCCTGTTTTTGGCCATTTTTCTCTTTTTGTCCGTAGAAAATTTTTTAATTTTCTCTATTTGTGCCCCAATTAAACCTGATAATTCTGTCTTTCATATCGACCCTTATGAAAAATATATGTATTCCATGGTAAATACTATGGTCTTGTGAAACAGTTTAACCTTGGTAAAATACCATGGTAATCAATGGTATTTTGAAACAGGTGAACCATGGTAAACCTTGGTAAAATACCATGGTAATCCATGGTGTTTTGAAACAGGTTAACCGTGGTAAACCTTGGTAAAATACCATGGTAACCCTTGGTGTTTTGAAACAGGTTAACTGCGGTAAACCTTGGTAAAATACCATGGTAATCCATGGTGTTTTGAAACAGGTTAACCGCGGTAAACCTTGGTAAAATACCATGGTAACCCATGGTGTTTTGAAACAGGTTAACCACGGTAAACCTTGGTAAAATACCATGGTAATCCATGGTGTTTTGAAACAGGTTAACCGTGGTAAACCTTGGTAAAATACCATGGTAACCCATGGTGTTTTGAAACAGGTTTACCATGGTAAACCTTGGTAAAATACCATGGTAATCCATGGTGTTTTGAAACAGATAAACCATGGTATGAAAATAGACGAAATTTCCCAATGAAAACGTTCCACCCTGGCTTACCTTACCCTTATAGTTATTAGATAAATTGTTCAATAATTCTCTGTTGGTGACCCTAAATTTCTTGATTTCTCTCTCCATGCATTCCATGGGGCTCTTGTGGCACTTTGGAATGGCAGTACCCCCCAGGCCTTAGGCTTAGAATCGTGAAAGTGTTTCAGACTTGAACATAGTAATTCTCTAGTCATAGTAATATATGCCATATCGTCTATTCCACCAGTATAAAAATACCAAAGCATTGATTTGTGCTATATTTAAGAAAGGCAATCAAGTAAAAAACTGATATAGAGACATTAGTTTAATACGTATAATGTGTAAATCATCCAAAGTGTAAATGCAGGGAACACTGTATTATAGACCAGGTTAAAAATTCATATCAGTTTGGTTGTATTAAAAGACATCACAACGGTAATTCACCACAACTGCAAAATATTATGGATTCATTGACCTGAGCTTTAGATATGCCCTTTAATGTTTATTTTCTTACGGTTTATTTGTTTGAAGATGGCATAAAGGTACTATGAAAAAATCAGTAGTCCACCTGACCAGTATATATTACAGGAAGATTTACATTATGTGACACTATGTTCTAGTCAATTATTATTAATATTGTTAGCTTGAATTTGACAAACATTGTTAATTAGAAGCACAAATCATGACAGCAACATGAATCTTGTATTCAAAGAACAGCCTCAGGTTGGCATCCCTGCTTTATACCTCACCTCACCTATCCTCTTTGGTCCCAGTGGCCCATAAGGCCGAAGTGCATCTCCTCTTGCTCGCTCTGTCAGATGCTACACGTCTGGCTTCATTCCAGCTGTTCCACCCCAGTATGCGTCTTTCATTTTCAATAGTTGATCGCCATGTTGTCTTTGGTCGACCAACCTTTCTTCTATACCTTCAGGCGTCCAGGTCAGTGCCGTCTCACATTTGCTGTTCTTGTCCATTCGTAGGATATGTCCTACACATTTCCATCTTCTTAACTTGACTTCAGTGTTGATTGTCTTCAATTTTGTTTTTGCGAGAACATCTCGATTTGATGCAACATATGGCCATTGAATTTGTAAGATTCGTCTCAAGCACTTGAAAAAAAAAATGGATCTCTGTTGTCTCCTTCGTTAGTTTTCCATGTTTCACTTCCATACAACAACACCGGTTTAACAAGTGTGTTAAAAAGCCTCAATTTAGATCTCAATGTGTATATATTTGAACTCCATATTTGCTTTAGTTTCCTTAATTCCATAGCTCTCCATAATTTTTCCATAGACTCTCACGGTGCACTGAGTCAAACGCTTTTTCAAAGTCCACAAACGTGATTTATAGAGTTGACTGCCATTCCACTACCTGTTCTATAATATTTTGTAAAATAAATATCTATTCTACTGTGCCTCTCCCAGTTCTGAAACCTGCTTGTTCGTCTCTCAACTTGCTGTTAACTCCATCTCTTATTCTGTCAATGAGCACTCTTCCAAATACTTTACTAGGAACAGATGTCAAAGTAATTCCTCTCCAATTCCCGCACTCTGTCAGGTCACCTTTCTTCGGTATTTTAACGATCAGTCCCTGCTTCCACGTTTTTGGCACTTTCTCTTGTTCCCAAAACGTTCTGAATTATTTGACAAGCCATTTTTTTTTTGTATTCATGTCTGCTTTTAATAATTCTGATGTAATTTTGTCCTTGCCCCCTGCTTTTCCATTTGTCATCTTCCTTAGCGCTGTTCTAATTTCTGCTTTTGTTATTGGGTCAGTGTTGATTTCATTTATGATCGGCTCTATCTCCACATCTGTTACATGGTCATCAGGTATAGGTCTATTAAGGATTTCCTCAAAGTGTTCTTTCCATCGCTTCCTTCTGGCCAATCCTTCCATTAGTAAATTTCCACATTTGTCTTTCACTGCATTTGTTGTCTTATGTTTGTCATTACTGAGGGTTTTTGTAACATCATACACTTCTTTCATTCTTCCATTACGTGCTGCTTCCTCTGCTTCCATGGCAAGGTGGTCAACCCACTTCCTCTTGTCTTGTCTCATGCTCTTCTTATATAAGATTCTACTAATTAAATTAAAATATTATGGCACAGAAGGAGTACAATTGCAACTATTCAAAAGTTATTTAACAAATAGAACACAATTTGTAAAAATTGATGACAAAATCTGATACACTCCACATAGCTACTGGTGTGCCTCAGAGCTCAATTCTGGGACCACTATTATTCATAATATATATTAATGATTTTTCAGAGGCTAGTCAAGTGTTTAATTTTATATCATATGCAGATGACACCCCACTTTTAAGCTCGTGTAATTTCGTAAACACACAAAAAGGCTGTGTCACACTCCTGAGTTGAAACTGTCTAATCTCAAGATCTTGTTGGAGCTAACACTGTCTCATCTCAAGATTCTGTTGGAGCTGACACTGTCTCATCTCAAGATCCTGTTGGAGCTGACACTGTCTAATCTCAAGATCCTGTTGGAGCGGACACTGTCTAATCTCAAGATCCTGTTGGAGGTGACAATGTCTAATATCAAGGCCCTTTTGGATATGACAATGGGTCTTGAGATTAAGCTGTGTCACACTGCCTGATCTCAAGATCCTGTTGGAGTTAACACTGTCTCATCTCAAGATCCTGTTGGAGCTGACATTGCCTAATCTCAAGACCCTGTTGGAGCGGACACTGTCTAATCTCAAGACCCTGTTGGAGCTAATACTGTCTCATCTCAAGATCCTGTTGGAGCTGACACTGTCTAATCTCAAGATCCTGTTGGAGCGGACACTTTCTAATCTCAAGATCCTGTTGGAGCTGACAATGTCTAATATCAAGGCCCTGTTGGATCTGACACTGGGTCTTGAGATTAAGCTGTGTCACACTGCCTGATCTCAAGATCCTGTTGGAGTTAACACTGTCTCATCTCAAGATCCTGTTGGAGCTGACACTGCCTAATCTCAAGACCCTGTTGGAGCGGACACTGTCTAATCTCAAGATCCTGTTGGAGCTGACACTGTCTAATCTCAAGACCCTGTTGGAGCGGACACTGTCTAATCTCAAGATCCTGTTGGAGCTGATACTGTCTAATATCAAGGCCCTGTTGGAGTTGACACTTGGTCTTGAGATTAGGCTGTGTCACACTGCCTGATCTCAAGACCCTGTTGGAGCTAACACTGTCTAATCTCAAGATCCTGTTCGAGCTGACACTATCAAATCTCAAGATCCTGTTGGAGCTGACACTGTCTAATCTCAAGATCCTGTTGGAGCTGACACTGGATCTTGAGATTAGGCTGTGTCATACTGCCTGATCTCAAGACCGTGTTGGAGCTGACACTATCTAATCTCAAGATCCTGTTGGAGCTGACGCTGTCTAATCTCAAGATCCTGTTGGAGCAGACACTGTCTAATTTCAAGACACTGTTGGAGCTGACACTGTCTAATATCAAGACCCTGTTGGAGCTGACACTGCCTAATCTCAAGACCCTTTTGGAGCTGACACTGCCTAATCTCAAGACCCTGTTGGAGCTGACACTGTCTAATCTCAAGATCCTGTTGGAGCTGACACTGTCTAATCTCAAGATCCTGTTGGAGCAGACACTCTCTAATCTCAGGACACTGTTGGAGCTGACACTGTCTAATATCAAGACCCTGTTGGAGCTGACACTGCCTAATCTCAAGACACTGTTGGAGCTGACACTGTCTTATCTCAAGATCCTGTTGGAGCTGACACTGTCTAATCTCAAGATCATGTTGGAGCTGACACTCTCTAACCTCAAGATGCTGTTGGAGCTGACACTGTCTCTGCTCAAGATCCTGTTGGAGCTGACACTGGTTCTTGAGGTTAGGCTGTGTCACACTGCCTGAGCTGACACTGTCTAATCTCAAGATCTTGTTGGAGCTAACACTGTGTCATCTCAAGATCCTGTTGGAGCTAACACTCTCATCTCAACATCCTGTTGGAGCTAACACTGTCTCATCTCAAGATCCTGTTGGAGCTGACACTGGGTCTTGAGATTAGGCTGTGTCACACTGCCTGATCTCAAGACCCTGTTGGAGCTAACACTGTCTCATCTCAAGATCCTGTTGGAGCTGACACTGGGTCTTGAGATTAGGCTGTGTCACACTGCCTGATCTCAAGATCCTGTTGGAGCTAACACTCCCATCTCAAGATCCTGTTGGAGCTGACACTGTCTAATCTCAAGATCCTGTTGGAGCGGACACTGTCTAATCTCAAGATCCTGTTGGAACTGACACTGTCTAATATCAAGATCCTGTTGGAGCTGACACTGTCTAATATCAAGGCCCTGTTGGAGCTGACACTTGGTCTTGAGATTAAGCTGTGTCACACTGCCTGATCTCAAGATCCTGTTGGAGCTAACACTGTCTCATCTCAAGATCCTGTTGGAGCTAACACTCTCATCTCAAGATCCTGCTGGAGCTAACACTGTCTCATCTCAAGATCCTGTTGGAGCTGACACTGGGTCTTGAGATTAGGCTGTGTCACACTGCCTGATCTCAAGACCCTGTTGGAGCTAACACTGTCTCATCTCAAGATCCTGTTGGAGCTGACACTTGGTCTTGAGATTAGGCTGTGTCACACTTCCTGATCTCAACATCCTGTTGGAGCTAACACTCCCATCTCAAGATCCTGTTGGAGCTGACACTGTCTAATCTCAAGATCCTGTTGGAGCGGACACTGTCTAATCTCAAGATCCTGTTGGAACTGACACTGTCTAATATCAAGATCCTGTTGGAGCTGACACTGTCTAATATCAAGACCCTGTTGGAGCTGACACTGTCTAATATCAAGGCCCTGTTGGAACTGACACTTGGTCTTGAGATTAAGCTGTGTCACACTGCCTTATCTCAAGATCCTGTTGGAGCTAACACTGTCTCATCTCAAGATCCTGTTGGAGCTGACACTGCCTGATCTCAAGACCCTGTTGGAGCTAACACTGTCTAATCTCAAGATCATGTTGGAGCTGACACTGTCAAATCTCAAGATCCTGTTGGAGCTGACACTGTCTAATCTCAAGATCCTGTTGGAGCTGACACTGGGTCTTGAGATTAGGCTGTGTCACACTGCCTGATCTCAAGACCGTGTTGGAGCTGACACTATCTAATCTCAAGATCCTGTTGGAGCTGAAACTGTCTAATCTCAAGATCCTGTTGGAGCAGACACTGTCTAATCTCAAGACCCTGTTGGAGCTGACACTGTCTAATCTCAAGATCCTGTTGGAGCTGACACTGTCTAATCTCAAGATCATGTTGGAGCTGACACTGTCTAATCTCAAGACCCTGTTGGAGCTGACACTGCCTAATCTCAAGATCCTGTTGGAGCTGACACTGTCTAATCTCAAGATCCTGTTGGAGCTGACATTGTCTAATCTCAAGATCCTGTTTAACTAGATTTAACAAGATTTGCCATCCAAGCCAAAGGCCCAGATGGCAAGTGGACAAGGAAGCCATTGGCTTATCGAGAGTCCAACAATGTTCACCTACTTATAACCCGCCCACCTGATATATGTGTCAACCTTGTTTTTAAACATATTCACGCTGCTAGCAGTTACACAATCTGTAGACAGTTTGTTCCATTCATTTATTGTCCTCTGTGAGAACGAGTGCTTCCTGATGTCCAATCTACATTGATCCTTTACTAATTTTACCTCATGTCCTCTAGTTCTGCTATCCTTCTTGACTGAGAAAAACATATTTCTATCAATATTTTCATACCCATTCAATATCTTAAAAACTTCAATCTGATCTCCTCTTAACCTCCTTGTCTCTAGAGTTGTTAAACCACATTCTTTCAGACGTTCTTCATAACTAAGGTCTCTAAGTTCTGGAATCATTTTAGTTGCTCTCCTTTGTATGCGTTCAAGCGTATCTATATCCTTCTTACGATATGGTCTCCATGCTTGTATACAGTATTCTAAATGAGGTCTAACTATTGCTTTATAAAGAGGTATAATTAACTTTTTTCCCTTGTATGTTATGTTTCTTCTAATCAATCCAAGAATTTGATTACCCTTTGAAGCTGCAATACCACACTGCTCTGAAACTTTCATATCAGCGCTTATTGTAACTCCTAAGTCCTTTTCTTTTACAGTAGTACCAAGAACAGTAGCTCCCATTTTATAGTTTACATTCAAGTTCTCATGTCCTATATGTAGGCATTTACATTTCCCAAAATTGAACAGCATCTGCCATTTCTCAGACCATTTCACTAATCTGTCTAGATCGTTTTGTAAATGTTGTTTATCACCATCAGTATTAACCTTTCTAAACAGTTTTGTGTCGTCCGCAAATTTCAGTACGTTACTTGTTATACTCTCGTCCAAGTCATTGATATAAATTAAGAATAATATAGGTCCTAATACTGATCCTTGAGGTACCCCACTCAAAACCGATTTCCAATTTGAAACTTCTCCATCTACTACAACTCGTTGTCTTCTGTCAGTCAGCCATTGTTCTATCCAGTCAGTTATGCTATCCCCGATACCATGGGCTTTTAATTTAAGTAGCAGTAGCTGTTGGAGCTGACACTGTCTAACCTCAAGATCCTGTTGGAGCTGACACTGTCTAATCTCAATGTAACCTTTTGCACCACTACATGGTAGCACAGGAACTTATGGGTGACTAAATTTGGCCCCCCTTTGTGAGATCCTAGATACGCCATTGACTTGGAGTCGCTGTGACCGGGCGGTCAGAGGCCAGACTGTTAATTGAGATGACGGGGTTTGAATCCAATTGCTACCAAAAGCCGTTGGTTAGTTCTACATCGTGTCTATGACAGGGGACATAAATATCCCACACGGGATAAATGTAATGTAAACATTTGAGCGTTTTTGTAAATGTTTTGCCGAACTGTTCATTGATTTGTAGACATGTTTCAGTGTTGTGTGTGGCAGGTTCAATCCCTGCTGGTGTTTGCAGTATGCATACAAACACTACTGGTGGTGTACACATCTACTGAATTCACATCACTGCATTCAGCCTATTTAACTATATGTACAATTTACGTACAATATTGTCATTGAAAAAAATTTTTTTAAGATGCATTAGTTATGATATCAACTATATGTAAAATATGTTTTAAATAGTTATATTAGAGCATCAGATATCAGAGTATCCCACAGGCCGGGCTGTTTGGTATATAACCGCATAAGATATGATGAGTCAAGTCATGTCTAATAATTAAATGTTTCAGCTTGCAGTGAGATCATGATGTCTGTGCTCTATGCTACCGAAGTACCTTCTGGTAAGTTTACAGCCACCGCCTCCCCCCCGTGTCTCTTGGTAAGTGTACAGCCAACCCCGCCCCGTGTCAGGGTTGGGTTCAGTTACACAGCATCATAAAAACTTTTAATTTAATTTAATAAAAGAGGGCATTTTTTTACAATTTTCTAAATAATTAACTTTGGTATAACTCACAAAGTGTGAATAGTCTGAAATTATAATATATAGCCTGATGGTATAGTATATAGTCTGATGTTATAGTATTTAGCCTCATGTTATAGTATTTACCCTGATGTTATAGTATTTAGCCTGATGTTATAGTATTTAGCCTGATGTTATAATATTTAGCCTGACGTTATAGTTGTAGTCTGATGTTATAGTATATAATCTGATGTTATAGTATATAGTCTGATGTTATAGTATATAGTCTGATGTTATAGTATATAGTCTGAAGTTATAATATATAGACTGATGTTATTGTATATAACCTGATGTCATAGTACATAGTCTGATGTTATAGTATATAAAGCCATACCACTTTCCCCCCGTATTTTGACCGAATCCAGTGAAAAATAATTGAATAGTTTGTCTGAAGGTTTCACACACAAAACTAAGTAAGAAATCTGAACAAAAGTGCAGCTTGTCATATTGGATACTAGATGGGGTCTATTGCAAAATTAATCTGAAACGAGATGAGCAAAGCACTCAAATTGAGAAGGGACCTTAATGCCTTCAAACTGCTATTAATTGCAGCATGGCTGAATGCTTCCCACAGAAATTGAGATGGCGTTCAAATGAACAGGTCTGGAAGGGGTGAAATGTTTTAGCAGTCCCAAGGACTAAATACCACGCTATATAAGAACATACCTTTACCTTTTTAATAAAAAAAATTACATGTCCGACATTCTGTTTACTCTTTCTTTCACAGTTCATGCTGTTTGTAGGCTGTCGCCATTTACCAGGCTAAACAGAAACTGAAGTCAGTCAAGCGTTCGAAAGAATAGCGGACGTCTTCAGAGGAACTCATTAAATATAGGCACCAGGTAAGTAATAGGGTTTAAATAGAGCTTACCCAAAATAACCCGTTGTGCCTGTAGGTGTGTTTAGTATAAAGGTGAAATCACATGAGGTAGTCAACGTAGGTACAACACGTAATTCATGACTCTTACTGTGCACTGAAACAATCGTGTATCTAGGCCAACACATGCTCAATCGCGTTCAAAGTTATTCAAACGTCAGATCAGCCCACTTTGCTGAGCAACTATCCATGTAAAAATATGTATACTGCGTGGAGTAATAAAGCATTGAATTAATATCCAGGATGTCGTAAGCTAAAACTGGGCGGGTATACCCTTTGTACTTCTCCCTTTCATTCTTGAATTTTGCATGGATAATCTTTACCAATATGTCTACATGTTTAATCAATGTAAGATATGTAGCTGTGTCCAGTTATTTGACATGGGTTGTTCATAATGGAAGACGAAAAAGAAACCAAAAATAGGCTTATGTTGTAATCATTGTTCATTCCCTCTAAATGACTGCAGTTGTGGTAGGGCTCGTTACAACATAATGATGTGGTAGGGCTCATTACAACATAATTATGTGGTAGGGCTCGTTACAACATAATTATGTGGTAAGGCTCATTATAACATAATTATGTGGTAAGGCTCATTATAACATAATTATGTGGTAGGGCTCATTATAACATAATGATGCGGTAGGGCTCATTATAACACAATGATGTGGTAGGGCTCATTATAACATAATTATATGGTAGGGCTCATAATTTAATTGTTACCACATCAGTTTTATAATATAATGATATCATCAGTTTGATATAAGTTGTACTTGTTATATATAACTACATGTTTTAAGTATCCTGTCAGTGGCAGTGCTGGGGTGTCTGTGCTGGGGTGTCAGTGCTGGGGTGTCAGTCATTGGGTGTCAGTCTTGGGGTGTCAGTGCTGGGGTGTCAGTGCTGGGTGTCAGTGCTAGTGTGTCAGTGCTGGGGTGTCAGTGCTGGGGTGTCAGTCCTGGGGTGTCAGTGCTGGGGTGTCAGTGCTAGTGTGTCAGTGCTGGGGTGTCAGTCCTGGGGTGTCAGTGCTAGTGTGTCAGTGCTGGGGTGTCAGTCCTGGGGTGTCAGTGCTAGTGTGTCAGTGCTGGGGTGTCAGTGTTGGAGTGTCAGTCCTGGGGTGTCAGTGCTAGTGTGTCAGTGCTGGGGTGTCAGTGCTAGAGTGTCAGTGCTGAGGTGTCAGTGCTAGTGTGTAAGTGCTGGGGTGTCAGTGCTAGAGTGTCAGTCCTGGGGTGTCAGTGCTAGTGTGTCAGTGCTGAGGTGTCAGTGCTAGTGTGTAAGTGCTGGGGTGTCAGTGCTAGTGTGTCAGTGCTGGGGTGTCAGTGCTAGAGTGTCAGTGCTAGTGTGTCAGTGCTAGTGTGTCAGTGCTGGGGTGTCAGTGCTAGAGTGTCAGTGCTGGGGTGTCAGTGCTGGGGTGTCAGTGCTAGTGTGTCAGTGCTGGGGTGTCAGTGCTAGAGTGTCAGTGCTGGGGTGTCAGTGCTGGGGTGTCAGTGCTAGTGTGTCAGTGCTGGGGTGTCAGTGCTAAAGTGTCAGTGCTGGGGTGTCAGTGCTAGTGTTTCAGTGCTGGGGTGTCAGTCCTGGGGA
>BSQZ01000239.1:0-43534 GCA_033239005.1 Lamellibrachia satsuma | reverse complement strand
ACTTCACCATTGCCACTCTAAGTTAAACACGACTTATCGAGAAGATTGCTTAAAGGAATAAACGAACGGGTCATGGTAATTCGCATCATGTTATCTGGGGATCGACATGCCACCATCATTAGTGCATACGCGCCAACCATGACCTACCCGGACGAAGAAAAAGAACGTTTGTACGAAAATCTTAAAACGATCATTCGTAAAACAGCTCGCCACGACAAACTGATTCTCCTAGGAGATTTCAATGCACGAGCACGAAGCGACCTCATCGCATGGAAAAGATTCATCGGACACAACGTTGTTGAAAATGAGAACTCGAATGGGTCCCTCCTTCTAACAATGTGTGCTGAATTTCAACTTGTCATCACAAACACCTTCTTCAAACAAGCGGAAAAATACAAAACATCATGGATGCATCCACGCTCAAAACATTGGTATCTGATCGACTACATCGTAATCAGACAACGCGACATCCATGATGTAAGAAAGACACGGACCATGCGTTGCACAGACTGCTGGTCTGATCACAGAATGATAAGAAGCCAAATGTGCCTCATTGTACATGCACAGATGTAGTGCAAAACCAGGAAACAAGCTTGGTGTTTTAAAACTCAAGTCAGCAACCGTCCAACAGCAACTAGCGGAAAAACTTAACACTACCGAACCACCACCAGATGGTGATACCGAATGGGCACGTCTGAGAGATCCCGTATACGGAACAACCCATGAAATACTCTGTGTTACCCAGCGCAAGCAGTTGGACAAAAATGGCACAGAGGCAATGAATATTATCGACAACATGAACATTTCACATATCGCATGGATAAAGAATTCGCCATCGAAAGCAACATTCTATCTTTACTACAAGCAGCAAGCACAGGCCAGGCTACGTGTTATGAAGGAGGCCTAGTGGTCTGATAGAGTAAGCCAAATTCAACAAGCATCTGATCAGAAGGACGCGAAACGTTTCTATGACGGCCTCAAAGCAGTGTATGGGAACCAGTCATGTTGGGCGGCACCACTCGTGAATGCCGACGGAACAACACGTATTACAGATCGAAGTGAAATTCTCAAACGATGGGCTGAATATTTTAATGATTTGCTAAGCCAACCATCAATCATCTGATTGGCAGCACTCGATGAAGTAACACAACATCCAATCATCCATGAACTAGAAGCACGTTCAAATATCGCGGAAACCACTCAAGCAATAAAGAAACTGACAAGTGGAAAAACTGCGGGTTCAGATGCAATTACTGCAGAAATATACAAACACGGAGGAATAAACCTCACTAAACGACTTGTCGAACTCTTCACCATCATTTCGGACAGCAAATCCATCCCGCTAGATTTCAAAGACGCGTCGCTTGTACATATCTACAAGCGAAAGGGTGACAGAACCATCTGTGACAACTACCGTGGGGTACCTCTACTATGCATAGCTGGCAAAATACTCGCCTGGATTATGCTAAATCGGCTGGCACACCATACAGCCGATAATGTCCTACCAGAGAGCCAATGTGACTTCCGGCCAGGGCGTGGTACTATTGACACGATCTTCACAATGCTGCAAATGCAAGAAAAGTGTCGCGAACAAAACCAATACCTCTACATGGTCTTCATAGGCCTACCAAGGTTTTTATTCAGTCAACAGAATAGGGCTCTGGAAACTGTTAGCAAACGTCGGCTGTCCAGACACGTTTGTTGACGTAATACGGACCAAGACTACATAACTACTACCGATACCTGCTGTTTGCTGATGACTGTGCACTCATTGCACACTCAATCAATATAAAGAGAACCACCGACTCTTTTGCGAAAGCAGCCCGCCGATTTGAACTCACAATCAGTCTAAAGAAAACTGAAGTTATGTTCCAATCAAAGCCGGACACCAATCATGTACCACCAAATATTACTATTGACAAAGTCACCTTGAAATGTTGTGGATAAATTCACCTGTCTGGGAAGTGCGTTGTCCGAAAATGCAATGATTGATCACGACATCTCTGCCCGTCTTGGAAAGGCAAGTGCTTCTTTAGGCAGACTAACCAAGCGCCTCTGGCATGAACGTGGCGTGTGCCTGAGCACGAAAATCAACGTGTATTGTGCCGTCGTACTTAAAACCCTGCTCTACGGATGTGATGCATGATCCCCATATCAAAGACATATCAGACGACTAGACCAGTTTCACACGCGCTGCCTCCGACAGATAGCAGGCATCACATGGCAAGATATGGTGCAAAACACTGAAGTAGTAGACCAAGGCGGAACGTTTGGAATCAAGTTCTACATTAAACGAGCACAACTCCTGTGGTCCAGTCATTTGGTCAGTATGACTGATGACCGCATGCCCAGGGCGCTGTTCTATGGCCAACTGAAAACAGGTTGCCGAACAAGAGGCAGCCAAAGAAAAAGATGCAATGACGTACTAAAATCAACGCTGAAGTCCCTTAACACATTGGAAACGACAGAAACAAATCGCCCTCTTTGGCGTCACACTTGTCACACTGGTCTACAAGACTTTGAGCAGGAACGACTACAAATAATCAAAGACCAGAGAACACAGCGGAATATTAGTCAAACTCCGCAGGAACCTGCGACCACCTATGGCGGCTCACTCATTACCATAGGTTATGGTATAATGTTTTTAAACACTAATTTTAATAGCTAATATCATTGTACCATACGTTAAGGCATAACAAGATTTGAAACATTGTTTTTGTTTCTTTGGCGTGATCTTAACATCAGCAGTGCTTGCGCGTCACGTTTCTCATTTATCGTTCAAGCGTTGTAAGTTCCGCCGTCTTGCGATTAAAGTTACGAGAAAGGTTAAATAGTTTCGATAATGCAAGTCATGTATATTTATGTATTTCGTATATGCATATTTAATCTAAGTAATTCATAGACAGTCGCTGCAGACGAAAATAAAAATACCTGCGGGAGTCGATCATAGGTTCGTTCCCTGTCCGTTTTGCTGATGCTGTATTGCTAGACGTCAACGCTGGATTTGGCGTAAACGCTGATTTTGGCGAACGCGTAAGAGTTTGCGTCGACGTTCGGCGCTTAAATATGGTTGCCAATCATCTCTACTATATTTTGTTGCGCCTCCGAGCAATAGAAGGTAATTATTATTATTATTATTATTATTATTATTATTATTGATTTTATTGTTGTTGTTATAATTATTACTTAAAAAAGACCAGCCCAACAACTAATTATCTGAACCGGAATTTGTAATGTAAAACACGTGTGCACTACAGTTTTACTAAGACGAATACATTAATTGTACAGGGAACTCGGTGTACAATACTCCATATATTGCAACCAAAAGTAAAACAAATAATACTAGTTGTCCTTTCTATTAACGCATGTGCATGTTGTTGCATGTTAAGTTGGTGGGTTGCCTCTAAGCATCTACATTAACACTACGATTTGTTGATTTTGGTCTGGCGTTCCTGCATGTTTGTCGGTGGTTGTGTCCGTGCGTGTAACGTGTAACGTGTAACGTGTAACGCCGGCATGCATGTATGGTCTTGAGACGGTGCCACTGATAGAGTAACAACAGCAGAAGCTTCGTATTTTCGGGAACAACTGGGCGGAAAGAAGAGAAAGAGAAAGTGAGACTGCAGGAAAAGGGGAAGACCAGATCGCACTTTAGATGGGAAGATTGTGTAAAGAGGGATGACAAGTGGAGGGAGACGTGGAAAGGGATAACAGCCGGGACGGTGCAGCCGTACAAAACCTAGCCTCATCCCTTCATAAAGGGAGCAACAAGGAAGAACAAAGTCCTGCCGCGGTGTCCACTGGAGGCGATTGATCAACGTACAACAACAACAAGAACAAAGTCCTGCCGCGGTGTCCACTGGAGGCGATTGATAAACGTACTACAACAACAAGAACACAGTCCTGCCGCGGTGTCCACTGGAGGGATTGATCAACGTACTACAGCAACAAGAACACAGTCCTGCCGCGGTGTCCACTGGAGGGATTGATCAACGTACTACAACAACAAGAACACAGTCCTGCCGCGGTGTCCACTGGAGGGAATGATCAACGTACTACAACAACAAGAACACAGTCCTGCCGCGGTGTCCACTGGAGGCGATTGATCAACGTACTACAACAACAAGAACACAGTCCTGCCGCGGTGTCCACTGGAGGGATTGATCAACGTACTACAACAACAAGAACACAGTCCTGCCGCGGTGTCCACTGGAGGGATTGATCAACGTACTACAACAACAAGAACACAGTCCTGCCGCGGTGTCCACTGGAGGGATTGATCAACGTACTACAACAACAAGAACACAGTCCTGCCGCGGTGTCCACTGGAGGCGATTGATCAACGTACTCAAGTCTCAAGTCTCAAGTGGTTTACTCCAAACAGCCCAAACTTGGGCTAACGCAGGAGTTTGTGGTGGACTGTGCGCATGCGCTGTGGGTGGTACATTCATCATTAATGTTGCTGAAATGGTTTTTATTTGATAGTTTTATTTATTTTATGTATAGGATGTTTAACGAAATTTTTTAATAGGTTGGTTGTGTGTATGGACACTGTCGCTGCCTTGCCACATGCACACATAGACAGTCTCCATACCCACACCCTGGATAAATTTACGCTGAGCACTGTGTTTTAAAGGCAGTTTAGGTGAGGAGGTGTGGTGAAAGGGAGTTCCATAATAGCTTCTTGAAATGATTTTGGGTTTTTTATGTTGGTAATTTTTGATGGAATCATATTCCATATGCAGATAGCTCTGTATGTATGTATGTATGTATGTATGTATGTATGTATGTATATATATATATATATATATATATATATATATATATATATATATATTTATATATATATATATATATATATATATATATATATATATATATATATATATATATATATATATATATATATATATATATATATATATATATATATATATATATATATATATATATGGGATTTAACATGGTTATAATACGTGCAGGAAGCTGTCAGAGGAGGTACAAGTTCGTCAACCTGTTGTCATCGACTGATGGAGTCGAGTTGCATATCTACTGTCTTCAAATGACGAGGCAGATGAATATACTGAATGATTCTGGAACATTGCATAGCCTCGTGTGACTACAATTGCAGTAAGGTCAAGTCACGTGTCTGCCGGTTTCTGTAGCGGAAGGTTCTACACGACGAGGCCGGTTTACGCGAGTAATTAATTGCCTGATTGTTTGACCGACACGGTGTCGCGGGGTGTCTTTGTTCAATAATTGGTCGTGTAGACACCCTGGAATTGGGGTTTGATCAAATGTGATTGACATAATAGCCACTAAGCGACCAATTTTTCGTGACATTTCATCAAAACTGAATTTGGGATTGGCGCGAGTAACAAATTCGCATTCGCAGTGTACAGACAAGACGGTTGTCTAAATGTAAATACAATTTAGCAAAGTATTGTCGTTCCCGACCAATTTGGGCGCAGGTTGCTCATTTCTAACAACCTTTCGCTGGACAAGGAGATAAACAGACGCATCGGAAAAGCCGCATGCACTATGGCCAAGCTGACCAAAAGAGTATGGGAAAATAAGATGCTCACCGAGAACACCAAGATGAGAATCTACCAGGCCTGTGTGTTGGGCACCCTCCTCTATGGCAGCGAATCGTGGACAACATACATGTGCCAGGAGCGCCGCCTCAACACCTTCCACATGCGGTGCCTCAAGCGTATCCTCGGCATCACATGGCAGGATCGTATCCCCTACAGCGACATACTTGACCGTGCCAGGATCCGCAGCATGCATTCACTGCTGAGCCAGAGACGCCTGCGCTGGTTGGGCCATGTGCGTCGCATGGAGGACGGCCGCTTGCCGAAAAACATCCTCTATGGACAACTCACCAGTGGCGCGAGGCCAGTGGGACGCCCAGCCCTCCGATTCAAGGATGCCTGCAATCGTGACATGAAGGCCTGTGACATCAGCCCCAAAGACTGGGAAGCAGTGGCCGAAGACCGCACTGCTTGGCGTCAGGCAACACGCAGAGGCATTGAAAGGGCAGATGAAAGGAGACACCAGCATGCGGCAGAGAAGAGGATGCGGCGAAAACAAAACGCAGCACTACCACCAATGTCATCCTGTTTCGTCTGCTTTGGCTGCGGAAAGGACTGCCACTCAAGAATCGGCCTTCACAGCCACAGTGGACGCTGCCAAAATTTGAAAATTTGACAAATTGACAACAGGGCGCATCAGCATCGTCTCTACGAGACTACGCTCTGCCTATTAGGCTCATTTGACCCGACCATTAGGTATATCACTTATTGAATCAACTTAATTTCTGTTCGGCATGGGAGCGAATCCGCTTTGCCATTGTAGCCCAGGCAATATCGAGGCATATCCATGGTAACTTAAGTTAATCGTATCTGGTCTAATTCTGAATTCGATGTGGCAGGGTCGACAAAATGCATACGTATTGTTATAATGACATCTGTACATTTTCCCTGGCCAGTCTTTCGACTTCCCTGGCCAGTCTTTCGTCTTCCCTGGCCAGTCTTTCGACTTCCCTAGCCAGTCTTTCGTCTTCCTGGCCAGTCTTTCGACTTCCATAGCCAGTCTTTCGATTTCTCTAGCCAGTCTTTCGTCTTCCTGGCCAGTCTTTCGTCTTCCTGGCCAGTCTTTCGACTTCCATAGCCAGTCTTTCGACTTCCCTAGCCAGTCTTTCGACTTCCATAGCCAGTCTTTCGACTTCCCTAGCCAGTCTTTCGTCTTCCTGGCCAGTATTCGTTATTCTTCGTCCAACTGTCATATTCAGCTATATGCGTCACAAACTGCATTAGGGAAGTCAGACAGTGGATGACTCATACTGCATTAGGGAAGTCAGACAGTGAATGACTCAGACTACATTAGGGAAGTCAGACAGTGGATGAGTCAAATTGCATTATGGAAGTCAGACAGTGGGTGACTCATACTGCATTAGGTAAGTCAGACAGTGAATGACTCATACTGCATTAGGGAAGTCAGAGAGTGAATGACTCAGACTGCATTACTTAAGTCAGACAGTGGATGACTCATACTGCATTAGGGAAGTCAGACAGTGAATGACTCAGACTACATTAGGGAAGTCAGACGGTGGATGAGTCAAATTGCATTAGGGAAGTCAGACAGTGGGTGACTCATACTGCATTAGGTAAGTCAGACAGTGGATGATTCAGACTGCATTAGGGAAGTCGGACAGTGAATGATTCAGACTGCATTACGTAAGTCAGACAGTGGATGACTCAGACTGCATTAGGGACGTCAGACAGTGGATGAGTCAAATTGCATTAGGGAAGTCAGATGGTGGTTGACTCTTCGTATGCTGAAGGTGAATTTTTACATCAAAACATAATCTCAAGTTATATGGAGTTTGCTCCATGACCATTGGAACTGGCATCATTTAACCAGAAGACCGCGTACGAAACTAAGGAGATCATATGGACCAATATCTGATGATGACACATTTTGTGACAGCTGTATCGAATTTGAGACTATTTGAGACTGGATCGAATTTGATACTATTATTTTTTATTATTTATGACGGGCGGCCGGTTACTGTGCATTGGAGATTACCATCGATGTGGTGACTCGTTATGTCCGCACAGAGGTTGATTAGGCGTAGTGCGCTGAAATGTTGACCAGTAGAGCAGGACTTTGCGGTCCATCGACATCTGTCTCGAAAGACAATGGTCTGCGCCACAGGAATTTCTTCTCTAGGTTGCAAACCTTGGCGAAGAGTATGGAGATCACTGCCCAGATCATTGCCTCCTCTCCGCCTAACTGGTGGAGTCGTATACAATACAAGCCTGGGCGAAGAGTATGAAGACCACTGCCCAGTCGTTCGGTGCCTCATCCGCCTAACTGGTGGAGTCGTACACAATACAAGCCTGGGCGAAGAGTATGGAGATCACTGCCCAGTCGTCGGGTGACTCCTCCGCCTAACTAGTGGAGTCGTATACAATACAAGCCTGGGCGAAGAGTATGGAGATCACTGCCCAGTCGTCGGGTGACTCCCCCGCCTAACTGGTGGAGTCGTATACAATACAAGCCTGGGCGAAGAGTATGGAGATCACTGCCCAGTCGTCGGGTGACTCCTCCGCCTAACTAGTGGAGTCGTATACAATACAACCCTGGGCGAAGAGTATGGAGACCACTGCCCAGTCGCCAGGTGCCTCCTCCGCCTAACTGGTGGGGTCGTATACAATACAAGCCTGGGCGAAGAGTATGGAGATCACTGCCCAGTCGTCGGGTGCCTCCCCCGCCTAACTGGTGGAGTCGTACACAACACAAGCCTGGGCGAAGAGTATGGAGACCACTGCCCAGTCGTCAGGTGCCTCCCCCGCCTAACTGGTGGAGTCGTATACAATACAAGCCTAGGCGAAGAGTATGGAGATCACTGCCCAGTCGCCAAGTGCCTCCCCCGCCTAACTGGTGGAGTCGTATACAATACAAGCCTAGGCGAAGAGTATGGAGATCACTGCCCAGTCGCCAAGTGCCTCCTCCGGCTAACTGGTGGAGTCGTATACAATACAAGCCTAGGCGAAGAGTATGGAGACCACTGCCCAGTCGCCAAGTGCCTCCTCCGCCTAACTGGTGGAGTCGTATACAATACAAGCCAAGGCGAATAGTATGGAGATCACTGCCCAGTCGTCGGGTGCCTCTCTGGATTGTCTGCGAGGGTTTATTCCGTTAGATTACTCCATTAGATCTTATAACGTTACATCACTCCATTAGATCATATAACGTTACATCACTCCATTAGATCATATAACGTTACATCACTCCATTAGATCATATAACGCCGGCGTTAATTGGGTTGGGCCACCTACAACGTACCACTATGCAGACGTGTGCAAGTTAAGTTCGTTATTCTAAGAAATTCGGTAGACAGCCACGAGTCTGAATTCATTAAAAATAAATGTTGCGGGAAACCGTATCACGGTGTCTGATTGCATGATTCCGCTAGAAGTCAGCTCAATGATTAGTCCTTGACAACGCCTGAAGCGATATGAGTGCGTCCTGCCGCAGTCGCGCATCAAATGACGCTTATTTTGGGAAAATCGTTCGGGTACATAAACAGGTGTAATGCGTTTCGTTAGAACATTTCTTTTCAATAAGCCATAATGCAAAGGTGCAGCATTTTCATCAGACTAAGCGATAAGGCGGCCTGTCTTACCGAGTGGTTGAGGACTTCACACGGAAATCGTCCGCCGGGAAACCTCAGAAGCGGCTTGTGTCGACTTAAAAAGATAAAAGAACCAAATACGGCTGTATTGCTGCTATGGCAAACAATGCTTTGATTTGTAGCTGATGTGCGCTGACCACTGGCCAACACATGATCTGACATGCAACACGTACACGCGCGCGCACGCACTGACACACACACGCACAATAACGCACAAAGACATTCGCACATGCACAAGCACGCACACGCACACGCACACAATCGCACGCTCGACCGCTCGCAAACACGCACACACGCACACACAAAAATACGAACATACGAACGCACGCACGCACGCACGCACGCACACACACACACACACACACACACAAACAAACGCACTATGTCAATTTGTCCATGTATGCATGTTTGTAGGTGTATATGTGTGCTTGTATATATGCATGTATGTATCTATTTATATATGTATGTATGTATGTATGTATGTATGCATGTATGTATGTATGTATGTATGCATGTATGTATGTATGTAAGTATGTATGTATGTATGTATATATGTATGTATGCATGTATGTATGTATGTATGTGTGTATGTATGTACGTTTGTATGTATGTATGCATGTACGTATGTATATATGAACGTATGTATATATTTATATATGTACGTATGTATATATGTACGTATGTATATATGCATATATGTGTGTGTGTATATATATATATATATATATATATATATATATATATATATATATATATATATATATATATATATATATATATATATATATATATATATATATATATATATATATATATGTATGTATATATTCTTGTAGGTCGTGAAATGAAGCGAATACTGTTCTCAATAGTGGCTGTGTTCATACAATGTGCCATATTTTCGCTGCCTTCAACCCAGCAACCTGCAGCGATGTAGTTTTACTGCGGTAAGGCAACAGCTAAATCACACTTCCCTAGCAACAGCTAAATCACACTTCCCTAGCAACAGCTAAATCACACTTCCCTAGCAACAGTTGTGCGTCTTATAGAAAGGGTTTAGTCAAATACCAACCAACACCTTAATATTTTATTTGTGTTGGCGTCGCCTGAGCGATCGAACAACGTTGTTTTTTCGCTTGTGTGTCCTGTGTGCAGACCGCGTACATCTACAGGTACAGGTGAGGAGCACCGAACGCTTGTGTATCCAGTGTACATACCGCGTACATCTACAGGTACAGGTGAGGAGCACCGAACGCTTGTGTATCCGGTGTACAGACCGCGTACATCAACAGGTACAGGTGAGGAGCACCGAACGCTTGCCAGCAACGCGGGACATGGCAGACCAACTGTCAACGTAGCGGGGGGATTGACCACCTTCACATTGCTTCCAGAACGTTAAATACCTAAGAGATTATGCTTTAAATACCCAGAGACACGGCCACTTATAGAAAATATAATTATTCTAAATTATTCTTTCGCACAGAGGATGGTAAAAATGAATGGAACAAATAATCTAATGTGTGTGTAAATGCTATCAATGTGAATATGTTTAAACGCAATTGTTGACAAATATCTCAGGGGTGCGGGTTACACATAGGGAATAGTCGCTACACACTCGATAAACCAATGGCTTCCTTGTCCACTTACCATCTGTGTGTTTTGCTTTAAAAGGCAATCTTGTTAAATCTTATTAAACTGTGTTGTTTGGTCGGTTTTCATGTTCGCTGACATTAACGTTTTTTCAGTAACATAATTTAAGTTCTCATAAAACCGTTTTGTATGACAATGTGATATTCTATACTTAGGTCATGCAGTGGCGATTCCAGCTGGCCGGCGGTCACTACTGAATGATTGATACGTAGGCGTAGCTGTTCAAACTCAAATCACAGATGATTAAAACCACCAAATAAAACAAGTAGTGAACTAAAACGTATAACCGCCAAATAAAACAAGTAGTGACCTCAAATTTAAACCCACCAAATAAAACAAGTAGTGAACTAAAACTTAAAACCACCAACTAAAACAAGTAGTGAAATAAAGCTTAAAACCACCAAATAAAACAAATAATGAACTAAAGCTTAAAACCAAAAGCGCTCCTCCACTGCAAGTAATAACACTTAAACATATAAACAACTACGAAACAAGAAACAAAAGAGATTCCTTTCCCCGGTCCATCAAAATTGCAACGACCAAGGAGTAGCGTTAATTTAGACCCACTGAGTGATAACATCAGGTAAAATAGCTTATTTGCTGCGATTATTTTGGTTTCCAACACAGCTCGTGTGCGCCTGTGTGCGTGCGTGTGTGCGTGGATGCGAGCGTTCGTGCGTCTCGTGACGTTACTCTCCCTCTCTCTCTATGTTTCTCTTACCCCCTTCCTCCCTCCCCCTTTCTGTTGTCATATTGTACCATAGTACTATATATTTGTGGTCTGCTCCCCTTCAATAGCCGGATTGGATTTGTATAACTAAATCTAATTTCCTACAGAGACCGATACACTACACCGGATCACAAAAATACGAGACCTTTCTCCCAATTGTAATTATTCTACGCAAAGCGAGTTGATTTTCTCGACAGACGCAAGACGCCAGGCGTCACTTTTTAGACTGAAATTCAAGGGCCTGGTAATACCTTCAAAAGATGAAAAGTGTCTGCGCGGCAGCGGATTGCGAGATGTCGGCACCCGGCGTCTCGGCTGACTCTCGCGGTACCCCTCCCACTAGCTCGAAGCAAGCGGCGGGTCGCTTTGACGAGATTTTGACAGCTCCCCGTTGGAACGGTGGCGATTCTGCTGTCAGGGGAAAGGGCATATGGCGAGAAAGCTGGTAAATCTATGTATTTACGGCAGCTACAAACGCGTCATCGCTTGTTGCAGAGGGGCACGGACCACATTGAGAATGCATCCGCCATTACAACGATAAAGAGTCCCTAGGACAAAAAATTATTGTGCAGTTTGGATGTATTAGTGAGAGCAGAAATTGTATGAATGTGTGAGTGTGAGTGATGTTTTTGTGCACAGTAGCATCTGAGCGCTGAAATGATGCACAGTGGCCATTAGGCAGGATGTACTCATATTTTGGAAACGGGGTGCAGGGGTGTCATGCGCTGAAGCAATTTGTGTAAAAAAAGGTATGTCATTATCACGAATTTCACACTCCAGGTGTCTTAGTGGGTCTGTCACGTGCTTTGAAAAAAATGTAGGATAAATGTTCAATGCCGGCGCAAGAACGTCCATATCTCCGGCCGATATGAGCGATAATGTGTGCTGCTTAAAGTAGCTATTATTATTAGCGGTATCCTCTGAGTGCTGCGGCGAAGACCCGTCAACTGTTTGATAAGTAGTTCGTGGTTCGATGTATCGAAGGCCTTTTTTAAGATCAATGAATACACAAATAGCATGTTTCTTATTGTCCGTTGCATTTGACATTTCCTCTATTAATTCCATTACGGCATGTGATATGGACATAGCTTTACGGAAACCGTACTAACTTGAATTTAGTATGTCCTTAGCGTTGATAACGTTGTCTAACCTATTTAGGAACAGTTTCTCAAATTGTTTTGAAAATTGTGGCAAAAGAGAAGTTGGTCTATAATTTCCTATGTCCGCTTTGGCACCACTTCTGAATATAGTCGTTATCTTGGCTATCTTCATTCTAGAGGGGAACACACCAATCTTAAACGAATTATTACAAATGTGCGTGAGATGTTTATATATAACAGGTATGACATTGGCTACAATATCCATGCTAACATCTTAAAAATCTTTATATTATTTTCGTGTACACACCTTTACAGTATTAATAACCTCTTCCTCATCATCGGGTTTTAAATACAGACAGTTTGCGATCCTGCCTCCTAAATAATCATAAATAGAGAACTTTCCATCAGATTTTGTAATGTTTTCTGCTAATTTGGAACTTATATTGGTGAAGAACGTATTGAATTCATTTGCATTATCTTTATTGGTTTAAATGTCTTTGTCTCCACATTTTATATGGAGAGGATATATCGATGAACGTTGTTTAAGAATTACAGTATTCAATATTGCCCATGTTTCTTTAATGTATCCTGTCTTTTCTGCTAGCAATTTACTTTAATACGCCTTTTCGGTGGATCTTAATGTAGAAGTTAGTTTGTTTGTTGTATCGAGATTCAGAGATTTCGGTTCTATCCCAAAGAAATAATCTGTAAAGATTCTGCTTCTTACGACATGCGTTTTTTAAGCCGTTGGTCAACCAAGATTTGTTCTACAAGTATTCTTAATCTTTACTTTCTTAGCTGGGCAATAAAGGTTGTACAATGTATTGAATGTATTGATAAAATCAGCATACGCGATGTTAACGTCATCCATACGCAACACGCTTTCCCACTGTTCTTGCTTCAAACTTTCCATAAACCTCTTTCAGGCTTCTTACATTTCTAAACGTCTTAGAATAATTTTTTCAGTTTATATTTACATAATACAAATATTGGCAAGTGGTCACCAATGTCAGTGATTAGTAACCCGTTATCAGTAGAGTAATTGATTTGGTCGGTAAATATATTATCTATTATTAAGACCAACGTATCAGGGAACTCAAATGGAATAATATCATCAACACTGACGAAATCTCTGAAAGAGCAAATGCAAAACCAATCAAGTTAACACTATTATAAAGAAGATATTCCATGTTCATAGAATGTTGTCAACAAGAACACCAAGACATTGTCCTGGAGACCGTCCGGACAAAGGAAAAGAGGACGCCCAAGTAGTTATAGTGTGCTAATGAAGGATCAAAAGAGTGGCCCAGTAAAGAGGTGGTCAGTAACTTCCGGTATAGAGGCTTCTGGATAGCCCCCAGCGCCCCCTAGCGGTGACCTACATCCACCACGAGCGCCCCCTAGCGACTGGAAATAACCCTAACGGTCATAACCCCAACATGTTGACATGATTCCGACCTGTTGATGTCATGTGTGACGACCCTTGACCTCAGTAGTGACCGCTACCCTAACGTAGTGACCGCTACCCTATGTGAGCGCTACCCCAATCTTTGAGGAGTAATTTTATTCCAAGACATATAGTGGTTCGATGTAGTCCGCGATACCCTAACCGTTGGATCGTTGTGCCCCGCGTTACCCTGTTGCTAACAGACACAACACCTCATTGAATGAAATCATCAAGAAACTTTAATATTTAATAACGATACATCATATTAAAGCACATAAAATATAGTAATATAATTATTTAAAAATAGTTATATATCAAATCATATAAATATAGTAATATTTAAAAAATAGCCATATATATCAAATCATATATATATCAAATTAAAGCACATAAAATCATATAAATATAGTAATATCATTATTTAAAAAATAACCATATATATCATATTAAAACACATAAAATCATATTAATTATTTAGAAAAATAGCCATATATTTAATCATATTAAAGCATATAAATATCGTTCGTTATTTCATTTAAAAATAGCCATATATATAAAGCATATAAAGTCATATAAATATCTTTCATTAGTTCATTTAAAAATAACCATGTTAAAGCATATAAAGTCATATATTGAAACACAGTGTTCATCTTGTTTTCCATTTCAACACAAGTTCAGTGGTGGCAGTGATTTTCCTCTTCTGTCAATAAGTTTTGTAGGTCGTTGTACTGGTGGGTGTTTTACTACATTGCTGCACTCCCTACAGGCCTTTTCCATTTCTATGACGGAACGTGGTATTGCTATTTCCCCTTTATCGTTAAACCCCCACAGCATTTCCATTTCTATCTGAGAACGTGATTTAAATAGTTTCATTTCTTGCATGACAGCCGGCCACAGGGCTCTGTGTTTTACCAATGCGGCGTAAACGTTAGCAGGTTGCTGTCTCGCTTGACCCATAGCATTGCAGCCCATGGCAATTTCCATGGTAACCCTCTCTATTGGCCGCACCATTCCTAGCTCCGTCATAACGCCAGCCCATAATTTTCTGTGGTCTATAAATGCAGCGTAGTCATCGCACTCGTTGTCCCAACTCTCGGACTGATAACCATCGTCGACGATGTCGTCGTTGACCACGAGCGGCGTACGATCACGTAACTGTTTCATCACGAACGCCCAGTGGATTCTATGGAAGCTGAAAAATCAGAGTGAAAGACACATTGAGCCATTGGTAAAGGACTGTGTTAAAAGCATCGTATATACATTAAATAGCACATGTACATCTGTTAATAATAAACTATGAGTAGACCTGCTGTGAGCGGTGTACTTTGGATCCACCACGGCGTATGTAATGCTACACCAACAGCCGTAGAAGCGCGTAGAAACTAGGTCGTCGAAAAACTGATAAGACTGACACGACGACCTCGCTCGGCCGACGCGGCGCGCGTGCTATTTATAATCAGACTACCAGCCGCTTAGCAAGAGGCATTGTAACTAGGTCACAGACGCATAAAAGATGTATCTTAAAGTTAAACTGTGTGTGTTATGTAGACGCTTTTAAAACCTTTTATAGACACAGGAGTACGTATCACCAAACAGCCACGGACAATATGTACTTACGATCGATACAGTATCAGGCTCAACGCAACGCCAATCTCGATATAGGCTTGCATCAAGTCGGAAAACAAAGCGACACTAGACAGCATCGTGATGACGTCAGAGGCAGCGGCAGCAGAACGACGGTTGCAGAATGACGGTAAGTGTATAAAGAAATACCTTGTCTGAGCACGGCTTTATATAGGAAACGCTAAACAATGCAGACAGCTGACATAAGCTGCTATAACACAATAACAAATCCATCAAAGTCAGAAAGTTATGTTAGAAAACACCCATAATAAAATTATTATTAAACTGGAATGCTGATAATCAACTCCCAAATCCGCTAGAACAATAAGTCATCCTTCACAACGAAAAACATGTTAGATAAGTCTGTCACAGAAGTGTCAGAGAATCGATGCTGAAAGCAAAATCTCATTTATCACGTGTAAAAAACAAAGTCAACCAGTTCTCAACCAACGTTGTATCGATTCCAGACATTCTGCACGAAACAGTAAACAACTCCTCCCTCGATAAGCTTGTCAACTAACTAACGCTGAATCCGAAAACTCATTTATCACGCATAAAAACACCGTGTACTTATGGAAGTTATTGCTGCATGGAAACTGGTGGACATTAATGCATATGCATTAAGTTATATATGCATGCATTAATTTATGCATGCATTAATTTATGCATGCATAGGGAGGATACTGGAGCATGTCCACTTACACTGGACAGCGTGGACAGAACGTGTTGGGCCAGATACTCGTGAATTGCCGCGAGTTCATTCGGAAAAAAACAGGCGCCATAAAGTCTGGCGCGCACAACGATAGGAATGCGCGGTGATTGCGCAATACATACCAGAGGGCCAGCTGGTAAATATAACACAGACGCGCCATGCAACCGACCCGCTATATAAGGGACCCGCAGCTGCAACTGTCATAACACGATTCTCGCAGCTATTCGTTCACTCGAAAGTCTCTCTCGATCTACAGAAGCAAGATGGCCGCCGCCGCACAACAGCAGCTCTTCGACGACGAACATATGATGACCCTGACGCGTCTGCAATCGGAGGTAAGCCCTGGAACATACAGGTTTCCAACACCGTTAACCATAGTGACTACCGCACGGCAGGAGAGATATGTAGTATATCTGGCATGCTCGCAGTGTCCCGTAGGAGTCCAGCGTAGTAAGCAAGGCTACTACTGTTCGACGCACAAATGGGAGCGATCTCCGACGTACAGATTCAACCTGCGTGTCCTCCTGCAGGACAGTTTAGGCAGTGAATGTTGGTGTAGCGTATTTGATACGCTGGCAGTTAAAATCCTTGGCTTCACCGCGAACCAGTACGTCGCAATGAAGTCAGAAGACGAACGGGTGGCTGCCCTGTCTGTGTTGAGGGGGGTCCGTGTCAGAGCGACCATAAAAAAGCGTGTCAACAAGGAGTACGTAAACTACATTGCGTCAGAGTTGGAAGTACTTGACGAGGCATTCTCTTTGTAGGAGGAAGACAAAGAGAATGCCGTCGCCACCAGCTCTGACAACAGCAATGAAAGCACAGAAAGCACTAATGAAAAGATACGGGAATGGGAAATGACCATGAATAAAAAGGTACAGCATTGGTTAGACTCGTATGAACAACGTAATCTGTTACCATCCACACCATCCATCACTTCCTCTACAGAACCCACTCAGTGTATAACAGACGAGGAAAATAACGATGCGGTTATTAGCGTAAGTAGCGGCGAAGCAGCTATGATCATTAGCAGCAGCAGCAGCAGCAGCAGCAGCAGCAGCAGCAGCAGCGGCGGTGGTGGCAACGATATGCAGGCGACAGCAATGAACATAGACAGAATACGAAATCGTACAGAAGCCATGATGAACCAGAACACCTTCAACACATTGATAGACGCAGCTTGTGTTCGTTATGCATGTAATGAAGTTGAGCGTATATTAGATTTATCGGAAGGTGAATATTACGTACCGTCTTCCGGTCTGATCAATCACGTCTTGCACTGGGTTGTCATAGCAGTGGAGGAGAGGGTTGGTAAAAGGCAATGGTGTGACGATATGGCAGACACGATCAGAGCGACCATAGCCAGTCTATATGCAGGTAAGAACGAAGTTCCTGACATTGATTAAACAGGTGTGTCTTTTGTTGTCCCGTCTATAGATTCATAACGGGCTGAAACAGCTGAGAGAAGCCTATGAAAACGCTGATGACGCCGACGATGATAAGACACCTCCGCAACAGCGACGAAAACGAAAAATGCCGCCGTTGGCTGCAAACGATCTGCGGGTGAAGCTCAATCGAAAACGGCGCTTCGCTTCACCCGCAGCAGCAGCGGCAGCAGCGCCAGCAGCAGCGCCAGCAGCAACGACAACGGCGGTGCCAACCGCACCGATGTCACCGCCACCCCCACCACCGCCGTGTCTACAGGGCACCTTCGAGTTCACGCCAGCGTCGCCACCATCGTCACCGTCATCATCGTCGTCGTCGTCATTTGAAATCATGAACAATGCATTGTTGAAAACACCATCCTCCGACATGCAGCAGCCATCAACATCATCATCATCATCACCGTGCACGTGTGATCGCTGCTGCGAAAACATTACCATCCAAGCATCCTCACCGACGAAGCCGAACATTTTAGACCTAGAAACCGCAAACATCATGATCAACGAAGCAATCACACACCTCATTATGCACAGATCCTATCACACACCGCTGACAGTAGCCGAAGCTACTGTTAATGTATGTACAGAAGGATGCGCTCGGCTACTGTCAGACGAGATGCAAGCATACTTAATGCAAGAAGTGGCGTGTTTCAATCCTTGGATGTTGTAAACAAAGGATTGAAACACGCCACACACACACACACACACACACACACACACACACACACACACACACACACACACACACACACACACACACACACACACACACACACACACACACACACACACACACACACACACACACAGTAATTGTTTAGTGTCTTTAGTAATTGTTGATGAATTTATAGTAATTGTTTAGTGTCTTTAGTAATTGTTAATGAATTTAATCTTATGTATTTAGTTGTTATATATATCATTAGTGTCACACAGAGTAATTGATTTGAATCTTATGTATTTATTTTTTATATATCATTAGTGTCTTTAGTAATTGTTATTGACTTTAATCTATGTAGTTGTTATATATCATTAGTGTTTTTTTTATATTGACTTTAATCTTATGTATTTTTTATATATCATTAGTGTCTTTAGTAATTGTTATATATCATTAGTGTCTATGAAATACATATAGTAATCTTTATGCATGAAGAGATCGACTTCTCTATATACAATTATTCACACACGTGACCTCTGTCGTGGTGTAAAAACCCACAAGTCCGTCATTATTCACACACGTGACCTCTGTCGTGGTGTAAAAGCCCACAAGTCCGCCATTATTCACACGTGACCTCTGTCGTGGTGTAAAAGCCCACAAGTCAGCCATTATTCACACACGTGACCTCTGTCGTGGTGTAAAAGCCCACAAGTCAATCATCATCAACTTATATATAGAGAAGCCTATCTTTTCATATCAGTATATATATTTCATAGACAATGTATTCTATTGAATAAAATAGTCAAAATGGAATGGAACGTGTTGTACCTTCATTATTCGCACGACTGACACCCCTCTTCACGAAAGGGAAACCCGTAGTCGATTATGATGGACATAGTGTCCAAGTTAGGAACGCCCCTTTTTAGTAATTGACCAATAGGAATCAAGCTAGAACGTCTCTCATTTGTGATTGGACAATAGTAGCCATGTTAATTAGTAATTGACCAATAGGAACGTCTCTTATTGATGATTGACATCTTATCCACCTCACAGCTACTATATAGATGTAGTGAGAGGCCATAGTACTCATGTTAGGTTATTCGTGATTGGTCAATAGTACCCATGTTAATTAGTAATTGACCAATAGGAATCAAGCTAGGAACGTCTCTTAATGCTGATTGGTCAATAGTTAATTAGTAATTGACCAATAGGAATCAAGCTAGGAACGTCTCTTAACGCTGATTGGTCAATAGTTAATTAGTAATTGACCAATAGGAATCAAGCTAGGAACGTCTCTTAACGCTGATTGGTCAATAGTACCCATGTTAATTAGTAATTGACCAATAGGAACGTCTCTTACATGTTATCCACCTCGCACGCACTATATAGATGTACTGAGAGTCCATTCCCTCTCAGTTGTAGACGCAGCCATGGAAAGACACCAGTGTCGTCACTGCGAGCTCGCCTTCGACACGTGCGCAGAACTACAACGTCACGTGCAGAGTAATCACTCGACGCCATCATGCGACTTACATTCATACTCGATGGCACCGCCTATGGTGGCGCCACGCAGCGACTATGCAAAGAGAGCGAAATACGCATGCGAGAAATGCGACGCCACCTTCGGGAGATATGACAACCTACAGCGTCACGTAAGGTCGGTATGTAGAGGTAGTAGTAGTAGTAGTAGTAGTAGTAGTAGTAGTAGTAGTAGAAGTAGTAGAAGCATAGTCTACGCGTGTAAGAAATGCGGACGGAAGTTCGAAAGACGTTACCATCTGACCATGCACGCACGAACCGCGTGTGCCGACGTCACCGAGCCACCAGCACCAAAGAGATCAACAAGAGAAGACACTATCCCATCTCAAAACCATCCCCTCGTTACCGAGGAAGATCCGTTAGACCCACCTGATCGACTTCCCTTCGCCGATACTCTGTCGACGGAGTTGCTAGATGTCGTTCGCGCGCACTGGTCTGCTATACGGACCCACGCGTTCAGAGGTCCACTTCAATGCAGGTACGATTACAGATTAATCACGCTAGACACGACCGACTTGGAACCGTCTTTGAAGATCATGTTCCAGGAACAGACCAATGCGTTCAAGATTAACCTCAGTTACGGTTTCATTCTGAGAAACAAGAACACGGGTCAATACAAGTACTATCATACCTCTTGTAATTGCTGTGGACGCTACCTGGACGAACCCAGTCTCGTCGCCAACAGCAAGGACTTTGATAAATTTCTCGAACGCATCCGAGAACCCGACCTCTTGCAATGGGCCATCAATCAAAGACCGGATTCTGCGTGGGTATGCGAACTCGTGACGAATGTCACTTTTTTCGTTAATCGCATCATCGATCATCCTATAGGATGTGTAGGCATGATCTCTACCATCCTACATCAAGAAGAAGAAAAGCATCATCGGATTGGAAACGGATCCCATCCATAACAAGAGGTACAAAGATAACCTGTGTCTGTTCCGATGTCTGGCCCTGCATCGAGGATGCGATTTATATCGATTGGAACCGGCGGTGAAGACGCTCTACGAGACATACGATCGAGATCACGTACCCATGGAAGAATTTACAGGGGTCACGCTGGATGACCTCTATCGCGTAGAGACCACGTTCCAAACGAATGTGTGCGTGTACCGTCTTGTCAGCGAGGAGGACGGTAAGTCGACTGCCGAACTGGTTCGCCGATCGTTATGCAACTACCCCGAAACAATGTATCTCAACCTTCACGGGACACATTTTTCATTCATCCAAGATGTCTGCATGTACTGCAACTCGTATCGATGTCGGAAGTGCGGTGACTCGTTATGGAAAAAGGCATGGTTGCTGTATCGACACGAGCGCACGTGTACGGGAGGTGTGCGTCGAGTCTATCCTGGCGGCGTGTACCATTCCACACCATCGGTGTTCGAACGTCTGGACGACGAGAACATTCGCGTGGCTGAATCGTTGCGCTACTATCCGTATCGAGCCACCTTTGATTTCGAGTGTTGGTTCGACACGGAACAACTTCCGTCGGACAGTGACAAGGTCCACTGGATGGCGCGTCACGTTCCACTGAGCGTCAGCGTAGCATCCAACGTTCCCGGTCACGAGCGAGTGCAATGTCTCGTCACGGACGGAGACACCAACAAGTTGGTGAGTAAAATGATGAATATCTTACAAGCGATGAGTGACGCCGCGTACGACAAGATCAAACACTCGTACGAAGATGTCTTGGATCAACTCGCAGAGGAACTGACGAAATGGAACGAAACCGAGAAGGCTGCACGAGCAGCCATCGATAAGAAGAAATCTCGTCCGGCGACCAATCCATACAAAAAGCTGATGGGACAACTCTATGGCTGGATGCATCAGTTACCTGTCATCGGGTTCAATTCGGGTAAGTATGATCTCAATGCCATCAAACAGTTTCTCATACCCTACTTCTTATCCACTGGATCAAAGGAACAAGAAGAACAAGACGACAAAGACGAAGAGAATGAGGGTGTCGGTACTTTTTTCGTCATCAAACGCAACAACACTTTCATGTGTCTTTCGACGGATCAGCTGAAATTCCTAGACATGACCAACTACATAGCTCCCGGGTTCAGTTACGACAAGTATCTGAAGGCGTACGGATGCGAGGTGACAAAAGGTCATTTCCCGTACGAGTACATGGACCGTCTGGAGAGACTCGACGACACTGCACTTCCATCGAAACAGGCCTTCTTCAGTCGACTGAAGAACGAAGGTATCTCCGACGAGGATTATGCCAGTTGTCAAGAGGCCTGGCGCGACAATTCCATGACGAATTTGCGAGACTTTCTCGTCTGGTACAACAACAGAGACGTGGTTCCCTTTCTGCAGGCCATCGACAGACAGTTTGCCTTCTACGAACAACGTGGCATAGACATGTTCAAGCAAGGCATCAGCGTACCTGGTCTGACCTTGCTCTACCTGTTCAACGACCTTCCCGAGAAGACCTACTTTACCATATTCAACGAGAAGAATAAAGATCTTCATCATCTCGTCAAAGATCACGTGGTTGGCGGGGCTTCGCTCATTTTTCATCGCTATCACGAGAAAGGGGTCACCACGCTACGTCAGAACGAGTACGGAGAGGCCGCTCGTCCTTGTAGGTCCATCGTTGGATACGATGCCAATGCCCTGTACTTGTGGTCACTCATGCAAGACATGCCTATGGGATGGTACACGCGACGACGGGAAGAGAAGGATTTCCGACCGGAATCGGCGCAGCTGTACGGTCAGGTGGCCGCGGAATGGTTGACTTGGGAATCCGAACGCACGGGACGCGTCATACGACACCAGATCAACGGTAGAGAGAAGAGAATAGGCAAACTGCTGGTGGACGGGTGGTGCAGCGAGACGAAAACGGCTTATCAGTACCACGGATGTTTTTTCCATGGTCACTCGTGCACTGGCAAAGAGGTCAACGAGGTCAACGGGAAACCCATGGCTGAACTGCTCGAAGAGACCCGAAAGAACACCGTCTACCTCCGTCACTTTGTCAAAGTCGTAGAGATGTGGGAATGCGAGTGGAAACAGACGAGACGAGATCCTGTCGTGAAAAAGCTTCTGGATGCTGCATTTCCGCGCCGACGTCACGCACGATGGACGATGACGTCACAACAGATCCTGAGCGGCGTGCGTGCCGGAACCGTGTTCGGTCTGATCGAGTGTGACCTTTGCGTACCGGAAGCATTGCGAGAACACTTTGCCGAGATGCAGCCCGTGTTCAAGAACATCCGACTGACACGCGACGATCTCGACCGTTCATGCGCCGATACGCCGAGGAGCACGACATCATGACGACACCGAGACGCATGCTCGTGGGTAGTTATCGAGGGGATAAGATCCTGCTTGCCACGCCTCTGCTGCGATGGTACATGGACCACGGTCTCGAGGTGACGCACGTGTATCAGGTCATCGAGTACGATCCCGTCCCGTGTTTCAGACGGTTCGGCGATGCAGTGTCCGCGGCGCGACGCGAAGGAGACGTCCACTCGCACAAGGCCATCATCGCAGACACCATGAAGTTGCTGGGGAACTCGGGTTACGGAAAGACCATAACCAACGTGGACCGACATCGCGACGTCAATTATTGCAAGGAGAAGGCGGCATCGCTCTTGGTCAACGATAAGAGATTCCGACAACTCGATGTCATCGTGGACGATACGTACGAGATAGAGATGAACAAGAAGACCGTCACGTACACCCTGCCCATACACGTGGGATTCTTCGTTCTGCAGTACGCCAAGATGCGCATGTTACAGTTCTACTACGACTTCATCGACAGGTACCTGGAGCGCCCTCTTTTTCAGTACTGCGAGACAGATACAGATTCTGCCTATTTGGCCTTGGCCGGCGAGTCCGTCGACGCCCTCGTGACTCCGGAACTACGAGAACATTACTTCCGGCACCGCTCCGAATGGTTGCCGTCCGAATGTTGCGACGACCATCGGAACGAGTACGTGCGCTGTCGACTCGCCAATAGACCGTGGGTCGGCGACGAGACGTGCTGTAAAGCGCGTAGGGCGTACGACAAGAGGACACCTGGTCTGTTCAAGGTGGAATGGTCCGGCGACGGGTTCGTGGGGTTGTGCAGCAAGACGTACTATTGTTTCGGACCCACCGACAAATACAGCACCAAAGGACTGAGCAAACGTCACAACGACATCGACAAGAACGCGTTCCTGGAGGTGCTCACCAACCGTCGGAGCGGAAGTGGAAAGAACCGTGGGTTCCGGGTGCGTCACTCGACCGTGATGACGTACGTGCAGGAACGAGCGGCTCTCACCTACTTCTATCCCAAACGAGTGGTGCACGAGGACGGGGTGAGCACGGGTCCGGTGGACGTGTAGAAAAGGACGATGCACTGCGGTCGTCTTTCATAAGCGACCATGGACGCGCGGTGGAAACATCCTTTCACGTGCATCGTCGCCGGTCCGACGGGATGCGGCAAAAGTACTTTCGTGACGCGTATGCTACGTCACGCTGCTGCGATGATCGATCCTCCTCCCGAACGGATCACGTGGTGTTACGGAGAATGGCAAGAGGCTTACGCAACGATGGACTTGACGGACGTGCGCTTCGAGGAAGGATTGCCGAGTGCTAGCATGTTCGATTCGTCGACGAGGAACCTCATCGTCATAGACGATCTCATGGCAGAAACGGACGAACGGGTCACGACCTTGTTCACTAAAAAGAGTCATCACAGGAACACGTCCGTGCTGTATCTCGTACAGAACCTTTTCCCCAAAAACAAAGAGAGTCGTACCATCAGTCTGAATTCTCAATACATGGTGGTGTTCAAGAATCCTCGTGACGCATCGCAGATGTCGCACTTGGCTCGACAGATGTATCCGGGGCGCGCCAAATTCGTTCAAGAGGCTTTTAAAGACGCCACCTCGGTACCGTACGGTTATCTATTGGTCGATCTCAAGCAGGACACGCCGGAGGACATGCGTCTGCGCACGGCCATCTTTCCAGACGACGGTGTTCAGTACGTGTACTTGCCGAAGGTATAAAAAGACCGCACGCGTGGATAGTCTCTTCATTCCCACCATGTCTGCCCTGGTGAAGAGACACATTATATGCATACAGGCGCTGAACAGGATCAAGAACAACAAACTGAAAAGAGCCATCATCGAAAACGCTGACGCCGATCTTTTGTGTGCGCTAGCCGAGTGTGCCTACAACATATTAAAACAGAACATTCCATTGTCTGCATTACAGAGGCGTCGTTTAAGTAAATACAGGAAGAGGTTACGGGAGTTGGCTCACAGTCGAACGTCGACCGGTAGAAGAAGACGCCTCTTGCTGAACCGACAGGTCGGCGAGGGACAGAGCGGAGGGTTCCTATCGGCCTTCCTAGCACCGTTGGCAAGTTCGGTGTTTCTACCCTTGCTTCGAGAGGTGCTGCTCCCGCAAGCAACCAGATCGCGTCACCTTCGTTCGGGAGGTTAGATGGAACACGCACGCAAGATGGCCTTGGTAGATCCACGAATGTTGGACACGCTTCGATCACCCCCACCCCCGACGGATACCTTAGGTAAGAAGGTGCGAGCTCTCGATGACGAGATGACGGCCATCCTCGACAGAAAGGACCTCGACGACAGGACCAAGGTCACATTGTATAATCAGGTGTTGCAACGGTATAACGTCTTGTCCGATAAACACGCCAAGGAACCGACACGAGTGATCTCGGTGAACGAGTCTGGACCGGGGCCGGGGCCGGGGCCGGGGCCGGGGCCGGGGCCGGGGGCGGGGGCGGGGGGGGGGCGGGGGCGAGGCCGGAGGAAGCTCCTGCTAGCGAGATAGAAGCCGACGTCGTGGATACCGTTCCCAAGACCATGCAAGGCAAAGCCAGACGGTTGATGGAACGCATGAAAAGAAACATGTCTTGGACCGCCCGCGGCGAACTGATACACGAGGGTGTGCCCATCGCCGGAAGTAACGTGGTGGATCTCGTGAACGATGTGTTGCGCAAGAGAAAGACCAATCCGACGGGATGGCAACCGTTTGCAAGACAACTCCGTGCCATGAACCTGCCCATGGAGTTGGTCGGTAACGTCGCCAGGAGAGACTACATACGCCAGGCACCGACCACTCCAGGTCGTCGTCGAATACCGGCTACTCCTCGCTCTGGTGGTGGTAGCGCAAGAAGATCGCTCAGTTGGACACCCCTCGCTCGTCGACGCGGACAAATGGAACATTCCATGCTCACCCCACCTCCAGAACGTCAACGCAAGGCACTGACGTCATTGGCTAGTTGGGAAGACATTTAAGTCGTTGCAACACGTGTCCACAGCTCAGTGTGCACTGCGATGTCGAACGATCCACAGGACACGTACTACCGTTCCGTCGTCGTTACAGTATTTTGCGTTGGACTGTACTTGATTGCTGACGCCGTAGTGCGAAATCTTTACAACATTTGCTCTGCAGAGTATGATCACAGTACTAGAATATAGATCATTCGTCATCGTCTTGGGTGTGGTAGTGGGGCTTCTGGTGTACGTCAGCGTACTCTTTTTTACTCGTCACGAACCGTGCTGCGCACCGTGCTGCGCAGTAAACGTCACAACCGTCAGTCCATCGGAACTCTTTTAATGGCACCGAAGAAAGAACGAGCACTTAGGACGGTCTACTTCGATCCGAAAAGGGTAGGTAGTTACGGCGGACCCGATGCCTTGCGACGCGTCACGCACATATCAAGAAAAAGGTCGCGGAATGGTTGTCGGAACAGGACGCCTATACCCTACACAAGCCGGCTAGACGTCGTTTCGAGAGACGACGCGTCATCGTGAGCGGTCTGCATCAGCAGTGGCAGGCCGATCTCGTCGATCTGTCGCATTTGAAAAAGCACAACGACGGTATGACCTTTCTCCTCACGGTGATCGACGTCTTCTCGAAAGTGGCCTGGTGTGTTCCCATGAAGAACAAGTCCGCGGCGTCGTTGGTAGCGGCACTTGACAGCACGTTCAGCAAAGGCTGGCCAAAGGTGTTGCAGACAGACCAAGGAAAGGAATTTCTGAATAGATCCGTCCAGGCTCTATTGAAGAAGCACAACATCCATCACTTCTCCACGCACAACGCGGAGACGAAGGCGTGCATCGTGGAAAGATTCAACAGGACGTTGAAGACACGCATGTGGCGATACTTCACGAAACACCAGACGTGGCGATACATCAACATCCTTCAGGACCTGGTGCATTCGTACAACAACAGCTACCACCGCAGTATCGGCATGGCTCCTTCACAGGTGAGTTACCGTAATCAGGAAAAGGTGTGGCAGCGACTGTACGGTCACGACGGTAAGGGCGTGCCCAAGTTGCGCGTGTCGGATCGCGTACGTATCAGCAAGTACAAAGGTAAGTTCGAAAAGGGGTACACGGCGAATTGGAGCGAAGAGATGTTCACGATACACGAGGTTCATCCCTCTGCTCCGCCCGTGTATCGATTGAAGGACGATCTCGGCGAAGTACTGGAAGGTACCTTCTACGAAATGGAGCTGCAGAAAGTGTTGGTACCCCCCGATAAACTGTTCTACGTGCAAGAGGTCCTGGATCGTCGCAAGGTAGGTGGACGAAATCAAGTTTTCGTGAAATGGTTCGGCTACCCTTCCAAATTCAACAGCTGGATCGATGCCAAGGCACTGGTGCAGTCTACTATAAAGACTAGCCACGCGTTCGGTAAGACTTCATTCGAGACATGACACATGACACGACAACACGAGACTTCACCGTCGTAGAACAGGAGGAACAAGAGGACGTAGTAGTAGAGGACAGTACTGACGCGCAGAACGCAGAGGATAGTAGCGGTAGCAGTAGCGGTAGCACTCCTTGGCATCTGTTCGGTACCGCGTGTCCTAAAGAGGAAATAGTCTTTCTGTGTCAGGTGCTCATCTTGTTTACGGTCATTCTCATAAGCATTTACAATCTGACCACAGGTCACGAGAATTCTACTCTGTGGACGGCTCTGTTGAGTAGTTCTTTGGGTTACCTGCTCCCCAATCCCACGTTGAGACGTAATGGCGACTGATTTCTACCTGACACTGCCTAGCAACGCTTCCATGAAGATGTATCCCAACAATACGTTGGCTCATTACATCACAGACTTACCTCGACTTATCGATCTGACTGGCGAGTGGGAATGCGGGTTGGCAGAAATACAGTACCCGCATACGTGGCACAACGTTACAGAGGAAGATGTCTGGTTCTTCCTCAACAATCCTACGGGTCGTATCCCGAGTATGAAGTTAGCCACTGGGTATTACAAAGGTCCTGTGACATTGATGAACCGTGTAAACAGGGGTCTGCGACTTATGACAACGGACAAGGCACAAGCTAAATTAACCTACAGCGTGATCACTCAAAAAATGACGTTGCACATGTCATACAACACCGTGTTCAGAACACCGCAGCACAGTGCGTTAGGATCTATGTTAGGATTTCGCGAGTCGATCGTCATCAGTCCGCCGGCACCAGACAGCACACGCCAGCGCGATAACCCGAGACCAGTTAGTTCGTCAGCCAGCGTGGTTATACCACCGCCATCTACACACAGTTCCGATGCTCCGTACCCCTTCCGTAAAGAGGCCAAACACGTGGTGCAGATGAATCAAGGGTTCGATACCATATACGTTTACACGGACGTCGTGGAGTCTCGCGTAGTAGGTGACACTGTCGCGCCTTTGTTGCGAGCCCTCCCGGTTGGCGGACGTCACGGCGAAACGGTATCCGACAGGTTCACTAACATTCACTACGTGCCTCTGTTGTACTCGCACTTCAAGTCGATTGAAATCGATATAAGGGACGACACAGGACGACGCGTGCCATTCGAGTACGGTAGAGTGACCGTGACACTTCATTTTCGACGGCGCAGGATCGGACTGTTCTGAAGATGAATTACAACGAGTATTACGCGCGTCAGGCAGGTGGTGCACTGCCCTACTTCGCCGGTGCTCAATACCAGCGGGGACATGGACTAGGTAGTCTGTTCACCGGTCTGCTGCGCAGCGCCATGCCGCTCATCAAGAGAGGTGCCGTGGCGTTGGGACAGGGGGCGTTGAAGACCGGCGTGCGCATAGCCGACGACGTCATGTCTGGACAGAGCATAAAAAAGGCAACCAAACGACGCGTCACAGACGCCGGTAGGAATCTGATGCGTATGGTGGTTCCTGGCGTGCGTCCTCGAAAACGTATAAAACGCGCGCCGACAAAGAAAGGAGTCACTTTAGCAAAGAGACGACGCAAGAGACAGACGTCCGCGAAACGCGAGGCCGACATATTCGACGATGGCATTCGTACATAAACAGTCGTGTGAAGGGGTCAAGAGCGAGCTGGATCTCTTTACAGTACCCCCACTCAGACCAGCATCATCGACAGTCACGTAGTGGAACATCAGCCCTTGTCCTCGCTGGACTCGGGTGGACCCATAGAATTCCTCATACCCGGATCGGGAGACGATTACCTGGATCTCGCCAACACGATACTGCACGTGCAGGCGAAGGTGACACGAGCCAACGGGGACGATCTCGACTTGGCCGATCCCGTGGGACCGGTGAATAACTGGCTGCATGCACTGATCAGTCAAGCCGACGTCTCCCTGAACAATACGCTCGTGACCCCTTCGACCAACACGTATGCGTATCGCGCCTACATAGAGACGTTGCTCAGCTACGGTCCAGATGCCAAGGACACGCAACTGACGAGTCAGCTGTGGACAAGGACACGGCCACTCGCATGGACGCCGTCGAGATAGCCGACGGACCCGCAGCTAACGAAGGGTTCGTGGCTCGACGAGGGCACATCCTGAGGAGCCGTGTTGTCGATATGATGGGCCGTCTCCACGTGGACCTCTTTCTGCAGGATAAATTCCTCATCAACGGCGTCCGACTGGTGCGTAGTAAACCTGCTTTTGCACTCATGGCTGGTGGAGCCAATCCCGATTACAAGATACAAATAGTCAATGCCTGCTTGTTTGCAAAGAAAGTCACCGTGAATCCCAGCGTGCAGATAGCACACGTCAAGGCTTTGGAGAAGAGTACGGTCAAGTATCCGATGCGGTCCGTCGAGTGCAAGGTGTACTCCATTCCTGCCGGCACTCGCTCGCACACGTACGAGAACCTGTTCCTCGGCACCCTGCCGAAACGTCTGGTGCTGTGCTGCATCGATAACGATGCCTACAACGGAGCGTACGACAAGAATCCCTTTCACGCCAAGAACAACGCCATCAGCTTCCTCGCGGTGTACGTGGACGGACGCCAGATACCCTCCAAACCTTTCCAGCCGAATTTCGAAGACGACCTCTTTGTCAGGAGCTACATGAGTCTGTTCTCGTCGACCGGTAAGTTGTGGCAGGACGAAGGGAACGGACTGACTCGCAGCGACTACCAACACGGCTACACCTTCTTCGGTTTCGACCTGACCCCCGATCAGTGCGATGGTCCCTGCTTCCATCTAGTACAAAAGGGCAACCTGCGCATAGAAGTTCATTTCCGCAATGCGCTGCTGAACACCGTGAACGTCGTCGCCTACGCCGAGCTCGAGTCCGTGCTGGAAATCGACAAGAATCGCAACGTCATCTACGACTACTAAAATGGACACCCTGCAGATCGCTAGACTACTGGCAGTGGACCCGTGCACCAGAACTATATTTCGCGGCGTCGTACCCAGAGACGGACTACCCACTACGATAGACGGCACTCTGCCCGCAGCCTTCGTGTGCAACACCGACAACGGCGACGAACCAGGCGAACATTGGATAGCGCTGTACCTGGACGCCGACGGACGCGGCGAATACTTCTGCTCGTACGGACTGCCGCCTCGTTACGCAGCGTTCCGCACCTTCCTGAACAAACACTGTTCCGAATGGACTCATAATACCCAGAGGCTTCAGAGTCCTCTGTCTAACGTTTGCGGACAATATTGTGTTGCTTATGTAATGTTTCGTTGTAAAGGTTCTTCTATGAAGAGTTTCGTAAACATGTTCCACACTAATCTGGTCAATAACGATGTTGAAGTGTTCGATTGGATGAGACTATTGAAAAAGGGTATACCCTACTATCGTGTATCTTACAGAGACTGATGATATATTCGGCACCTATTCAGTAGTTAATGATTGCCGCGTATTTGATTGGCTTAAAACAGCTGCGATATTGTGGTACACTGTATTATCGCTCATAGCAGCAGTACACCACATCATCATCATCGTTCGAGCCTCTGGCGAGGTGGTGCACCACCCGTAAGCTCGCGACCTCTGGCGTGATGGTAAACATCCGCAAGTCGCCTCGTCGTCGTCATCATCCTCGAGCCTCTGGCGCGGTGGAAACACCCCTAAGCTCACGACCTCTGGCGCGATGGTCAACATACGCAAGTCGATTCATATATATTCATCGTAGTTGTAGTGATATTACACGCTACCACGCTTGATGTATCGCCATGCTGCTTGTATTATACTCAATAAAATACGTGTGCACTCGTACCCTATCGTGTTGCGTTGATTTCTCGTCTCCATTAGTCCCCTTTGATAGTTGATATAATTAACGACCCTATTATTACTTACTAATGACCCTATAATTACTACGTATGATTCGTCACGGTCACTACCCGGTCATAGGTTAACACACACACACACACAAGGTTATGACCGTTAGGGTTATCTCCAGTCGCTAGGGGGCGCTCGTGGTGGATGTAGGTCACCGCTAGGGGGCGCTGGGGGCTACCCAGAAGCCTCTATACCGGAAGTTACTGACCACCTCTTTACTGGGCCACTCTTGTGATCCTTCATTAGCACACTATAACTACTCGCCCAAAAGAAACTTACCGACGAATCATAGAGAGTGACGCACACAACCAGAAAATAAAGACACATGACCCAGAAAAAATGGCTGAAGATAGGAATAAATGGCATCAATTGTTCTCTGTGTTGTGTGCCTAACTTCGCAGGAACGAGTAAGCAAGTTTTTAAAGAGGAAAAAGCTGTGTTTCCCGGCCGAAAGAAGTAATGTTGACACCTATTGCATAGTTAGACACAATATCATGATGAAGTTGCTGTGTTTAGTTATCACGTTTCTTCGCAGATTATATTAGTAGAATTAGTAGGAATTCGTCGTGCAAAAATATTTGCTTGTGCATTCATGAGGCTGACCCAAATAGTACGGTTGTTTGTGTGTGCGTAGGTAGTTTGCGGAACAGCTAGCTTTGCTGTGTTATCGTCGCAGTCCCGACGATACATTATAAATATATATCGAGAAATGACTCAGACACATCGTCTGATATAACCACTAAAACGGCCGCCTTTTGTAGCTGAGCTTCGCCCATAAGAGACCGTCGCATAAGTCCAAAAACGTACAGCATTACGCATTGGTGGGTGGTGGTTTGGTCGTCACCACGTTTCGCGGGACAAATGAATCCTAGCAGCAACAGTGGTACTATCTAACGAGTGAAACGGGTATTAATATATTATATTATTTCCATAGTGGATATCAGAACTGAGAGACATGGTGGGAAATGTCTTGGTAGCCATGTCAAGTCAGTTGAATCTGTTTGTTGGCATTTCTGCTTTTCAGTTGCATGTCCTGTGATTTATAATTTTTTGTTTATTATAATATTTTACATTTTATTTCGATATTTGAATACATTGAATGACAAAATTGGGATGGAGGTACACACTTTTGTGGGGGTCCTTACAGGCTGCGCGAATGACGAATATCCAGACTTGTGGTATTGTCTATGAAGGTGACCCCACACCTCAACGGTTACGTAACTATCTATACGTTTGAGCATAAGCATTCACATATAGAAAGATGTATGTCAAACTCAAAGCTGCCCACCAGTGGCTCCACTAACCATTTAACCAATTTCGCCACCAGATTCTGCACGTCTTTATTTTATTTGGTAAACTCCTATTTTTGTCAAGAAATCTCTCAGTTTCAATTGCAAACAATGATACAATTGTGGATAGTGTCTGTATTTAAAATATGTTTAGAAACATAAGAACGGTCGTTTTATTTGACACTCAATTGCCTGTTGCAATGACGTAAACAACAATGACGTAAACAATAATGACATAAACAAAATGACGTAAACAATAATTACGTAAACAACAATGACGTAAACAGCAACCATTTCTTTATGTCACTCCGCAACTGTTAATTTTGAGTTGATAATCATCAAGTAGTGGCAGTGGTAATATGCAGCGAAGAGAGACTCTCAGCGGAGCCCTAATGATTATGATTGAATTTGCGATCAGGGCTTTTTATGCGGGGGGTACTAGTGCACCACTTGTACCATATTTAATCCGGCACTGATTAAAACAATTGCCTTAAATTACCCAACCCTGGAGGTATGTCCCCATATGAATAGTGTGGCCAATTTCTAGATATTAGGTTGATTACAGTTTTGGCAGAGAGCACATAACGAGCCAACACAAACCACGGGTTTATGAAATGTGGATAGGAAGAGGCAAACAGAGAGGGAGCAAACAAAGGCAGGTGATCAGATGGTGGAAATGTGAAGGAGAGGTGATGGACAAATACAAAAGCGAAATAGATAGGAAGTTCAGGCTACTTAAAGAACAAAGGGAGGATGTGGAATTAGATCATTTAAGGAAGGCTTTATTGGAACAGTTGAGGTGATATATGGCCGAACGTCAGGAAAGCCCGCACAAAACCGAAAGAAGAAAGAACAGTGGTAGTGGAACCAGGAAGTTGAGAAAGCAATACAAGTAAACAAGGAGCACTGAAGTGTGTGGAAGAAGAAAGAACAGTGGTAGTGGAACCAGGAAGTTGAGCAAGCAATAAAAGAAAACAAGGAACACTGAAGTGTGTGGAAGAAGAAAGAACAGTGGTAGTGGAACCAGGAAGTTGAGAAAGCAATACAAGAAAACAAGGAGCACTGAAGTGTGTGGAAGAAGAAAGAACAGTGGTAGTGGAACCAGGAAGTTGAGCAAGCAATACAAGAAAACAAGGAGCACTGAAGTGTGTGGAAGAAGAAAGAACAGTGGTAGTGGAACCAGGAAGTTGAGAAAGCAATACAATAAAACAAGGAGCACTGAAGTGTGTGGAAGAAGCGAGTGATGAAGAAGTCGGCTAAGATTGGTTTTGCATTGGGTCTTAAAGGTTTAAAGTCTGATGATTTTTATAGAGTCAATACATAGTGCTTGAAAGATGAAGATCGATACCTTATATATATATATATATATATATATATATATATATATATATATATATATATATATATATATATATATATATATATATATATATATATATATATATATATATATATATATATATATATATATATATATATACATATGAGGGATTGTTTGCCATCAGACAAATTATTGAGAAGAGGATATAATTTAGAAAGGATGTAGCATTCGTTTTGTCGATCTGGAAAAGGCATTTGACACCGTGCCGAGAGAACATGCATGTGTAATCATGAGAAGGATGGAGGTTGGAGAGGCACATGTTAGAATGGTTGAACAAATGCACAAGGAGACAACAGCGGTGGTGAGAATCGAACGAGAAACATCGGAACAATTTGGAGTTGGAGAAGGTCTTAGACAGGAAGTGCCTTGAGTCCAATGCTTTTCATAATGATGGTGAACATGATTAGTGGAAAGGTATCTGAACATAAAGAACTGAAGAATATATTATATGGAGATGATCTAGCAGTGGTGGCTGATAACGAAGAGGGTATACAGAAAACATTGAAATAATGGAATAACACCTTTTGAAAACATGGCCTCCGGTGTAATGTGGATAGGCGAACAGGAGGTGGATCTACATGTAACTGTTGACGGAAAGACCATTAAACAAGTGAACAGTTTTGTATACTTGGGCGGTACCGTGTGTGATGATGGAGGAAGTAGTAAGGCAATACAGAGGATAGTGCAAACAGGAGCAGCAGCATGGAGGAGAATGGAAGGCATTATGTGGGAAAAGAAACTGAAGAAACAACTAAAAGGAAAAGTGTTGGAAACCAGCGTGGTACCAGCCTGTATATACGGGTTTGGGCACTGGCACGGACATTGAGACAGGAAGAGAATATACATATAACAGAAAACAACTGGGTCGGAAGAATATGCAAAGTAACTCAAGAAGATAGATGGAAGATGAAGGAATTGAGAGAAGAGATTGGCATGAAAAAACACCTAAAGATAAAAGTAGTCGGAAGCAGAATGAGATGGGCAATATATGTGTAAAGAATGGGCGAAGACAGACTGTCAAAAAGAGCATGGAAGGCAGAAGAGGGTGACAGAAGAAGAAGTGGAAGACCAAAGCAGCTTTGGAAAAACTGTGTCAAATGAGATCTTGAAAACGAAGGAAAGAACGACCAAGAGTGGAAGACCATTCCAGAAGACAGAGGGAGATGGAGAGAGTTAAAAACGAAAGTGGAAGAAGCTTCCAAGTGACTTGGACCCCACCCCGCAAAGGAGCAAGGGGAAGAAGGTTTACTACAGGAAGTCTTCTTTCGGAACTTTGTCTCTTATGGAAATTCACCACGTATAATATATGCTCTTTAACAAATTATAGGTAACAGGGACACCGTTGTGTGAACGCATAGTTTTATTGCTTTACGTATTCAGGAATACAATCTAGATTCTAGACATATGACACCTTCATCAAACTGTAAAGCATTAAATAAGCCTACATCTTTAGTGTGACGTTCTCTCATATGAACATCAGTACTTGAAAGAATTACAATGTCAGGAAAGACGCACACAAATTGTACACTCAAACCCGGGAAGACATTACTAGGGCAAATGATGCTAATAATATATCAATGTATGTCGAACGTATATGTTCTAAGGAAGAAAGTAATTAGTCGAATTCTGAAAAATTGTTGTGTAAGATGGTTAAGCTGTTACCATATAAACCTAATATATTCAAAATTTAATGGTAATATTACTACGAATAAGGCAAAGGGAAACCGATAATCTTGATATCATGCAATGTAATTAATATTACGGTTTAACAATTACGCACTTATTCCAATTATTTAACATTGCTTGTTAATGCTGGTGTTAGTATTAAAGTTATGTTGTCACGCGTGATCAATTCAACATGGCGTAGGTCACGTAAAATGTTTCCACACCTAAGCTTTCGGCGTTGTCATCGCCTTCAGCAGATATAACCGGGTCTTAGAGTAGGCTGCTGCTGAATCACGAGAAACACATGATGATAAGAGACGTTTCGTTTGTGCCAATCTTCGGTTAGCCTTCGGCAATATCTGACCAGTTACCGTTGTCTTTCAGAAACTATCAAACGGAAGACTGTCATGATTTTTGGATTTGAGAACTTTAACATGTGTGGAGGGTGTGGAGGTAACATTTTGGAGATAGGAAGTTTTGTCCGCAGTCAGAAGGGGTAGAGGGGAGAACTGAGACAGAGATGGGGCTCTAGTCAGTCCCGACTGTCAGTTTATGCAGTGTCCGCATTCGACGTAACGAGAGCTAACCAGTGTAACCGTGAGCCAGCCATTGAGGGCTGCAGATTTGCTGTGACGGTTGTCGCGTGATATACTATAGTCGCAGAAGATATATATACACACACACACTCACACACACACACATATATATATATATATATATATATATATATATATATATATATATATATATATATATATACTTACAAAACCAACCATTTTGGGACATGTACCAAAACTCCAACCATTTTGGTACAAAACGAAATACGGTATATAATTAAAACATTTTGAAGTACATTAGTAAAACACATATAAGTAAGCTTAACTTTATGTTCTCACGTATGTAAAAGATAAATGTGTACTTTTATTACAAATATTTAACAAGATTTAACAAGATTTGCCATCCAAGCCAAAGGCCCAGATGGCAAGTGGACAAGGAAGCCATTGGCTTATCGAGAGTCCAACAATGTTCACCTACTTATAACCCGCCCTCCTGATATATGTGTCAACCTTGTTTTTAAACATATTCACGCTGCTAGCAGTTACACAATCTGTAGACAGTTTGTTCCATTCATTTACTGTCCTCTGTGAGAACGAGTGCTTCCTGATGTCCAATCTACATTGATCCTTTACTAATTTTACCTCATGTCCTCTAGTTCTGCTATCCTTCTTGAGTGAGAAAAACATATTTCTATCAATATTTTCATACCCATTCATTATCTTAAAAACTTCAATCTGATCTCCTCTTAACCTCCTTGTCTCTAGAGTTGTTAAACCACATTCTTTCAGGCGTTCTTCATAACTAAGGTCTCTAAGTTCTGGAATCATTTTAGTTGCTCTCCTTTGTATGCGTTCAAGCGTATCTATATCCTTCTTACGATATGGTCTCCATGCTTGTATACAGTATTCTAAATGAGGTCTAACTATTGCTTTATAAAGAGGTATAATTAACTTTTTTCCCTTGTATGTTATGTTTCTTCTAATCAATCCAAGAATTTGATTACCCTTTGAAGCTGCAATACCACACTGCTCTGAAACTTTCATATCAGCGCTTATTGTAACTCCTAAGTCCTTTTCTTTTACAGTAGTACCAAGAACAGTAGCTCCCATTTTATAGTTTACATTCAAGTTCCCATGTCTTGTATGTAGGCATTTACATTTCCCAAAATTGAACAGCATCTGCCATTTCTCAGACCATTTCACTAATCTGTCTAGATCGTTTTGTAAATGTTGTTTATCACCATCAGTATTAACCTTTCTAAACAGTTTTGTGTCGTCCGCAAATTTCAGTACGTTACTTGTTATACTCTCGTCCAAGTCATTGATATAAATTAAGAATAATATAGGTCCTAATACTGATCCTTGAGGTACCCCACTCAAAACCGATTTCCAATTTGAAACTTCGCCATCTACTACAACTCGTTGTCTTCTGTCAGTCAGCCATTGTTCTATCCAGTCAGTTATGCTATCCCCGATACCATGGGCTTTTAATTTAAGTAGCAATCTTTGATGTGGCACTTTGTCAAAAGCTTTCTGAAAATCTAAGTAGATAATATCTACTGGCGATCCCTCGTCTATCCACTTAGTGATTTCTTCCAAAAAACATAACACATTTGTTAAGCTTGACCTCGCTTTAAGGAATCCATGTTGAGATGAATTTAATAATTTATGCTTAACGAGGAAGTCCACCATATGGTCTTTAATTAACCTTTCTAATAATTTACAAATCACTGACGTTAAACTCACTGGTCTGTAATTCTCTGACTTATTTCTCGAACCCTTTTTAAATAATGGTATGATGTTTGCTTCTTTCCATTCAAACGGAACAACTCCCTCTTTTAATGACAAGTTGAATACTCTTGCAAGTGGTATACTGATTTGATCTACTGTTTCCATTAGTAATTTTGGAGGAATCCCATCCACTCCCGGTGATTTGTTATCCTTCATTGCCTTTATTTTCCTAGCTACCAATTCTGGAGTTACAACTAACGGTCCTAAATAGTCAGATTTAGCCCCTGAAATTTAGCATCAGCAACTGGTAATGAACTAATATCTTCTTTTGTAAACACTGAACTGAAGTAACCATTTAGGTCTTCCGCCATTAAAAACCCCTGTGCTATTATATTTCCAGCACTGTCTTCTAGAGGTCCAACCTTGTCTTGTACGTTTTGTTTACTCCTGACATATGCATAAAAACTCTTGCTGTCAGTTTTTATATACTATAGTCCCAGAAGATATATATACACACACACACTCACACACACATATATATATATATATATATATATATATATATATATATATATATATATATATATATATATATATATATATATATATATATATATATATATATATATATATATATATATTTAATATACATTTTGTGTTCCAAAATAGTTGTTCCAAAAAAGTCAACGTCAAATGATCATGCAAAAATCCGACCATTTTGGTACTTATATCCATAATACCAACCGTTTTGGGACACATGCGAAACAGCCAATGAAAATGCAGTAGCACTCGGCTGAGAAAATGTCGGACAGACTTAATAAGTACGAAAATGTTGCGTTATTTCAGTCAGTTCCATGTTTATTGAAATATGTATCGACTCCATACCAACGGAGAGAAATCCGGGATGACGCATCGCCCAACTTGGCCATAACTATTACGCAGAGGAGTGGAAAACATTTCATACGTAGGTGTTTGTTTGACATAAGAGTAGGAACTGCTGTTTTATCGCCCACACACTGCACCGCAAACCCGGTCAATTGTTATTAGTTGTTGTTTATATGTTTTACCATCATTATATTTTATTTTATATGAAATATTGTATGATTGGGTGATTATAAATGTACACATAGATATTTGCGCATAGTCATGGATTACACAACGCAATCAGTGAAATGTGAAAACAATGAAGTCGTTGCATAGCCATGCATAGGCCATCGCCAAGCAGAACTAGAAGTGCCGCAGTTCGCGTGTTCGACAATGACAATGACAATGGCTATTCCGCTTGTTTGTTATCATCGCCCAAAAGTATGTTGTAATTTATAGAGTAGCCTCTAGTTAGAATTTACCTTAGCTTTAGGGTTTGTTTTATATATTAAGTTTGGTGTTATGGTTAATAGTAGAGTTCAGACCTATAAAATTGGCTGTTTCAGCTTGTCAGTGCCCATATCCGTAACAACGTCTATTTATTAAATAAGGGTCGATTAAATAATTCAGATCTAGGCCAATCTAATAGTATAGTAATGCATCTTTACCCTATATATAATGCATTTATTTTATAATTTATTGTACAATTATATATAAAATTTAAATAAATGCTGTTCTGGCTGCTATTCAATACATCAATTTAAAATGTACAGTTGACACAACAGTTAAAACAAATACAAATGTTAATTAGTAGCTCCCATGTTGTGTCACATTATAGTATTACCTGTATTTATTACAATGTTATATTAAAAAAAAAATATTTATACCAACTTCCAGTGAATACATATCCACCTCGCTGTTCCCTGCGAGTCGGATCCATGTCCTTACACCTAGTCAGTCTGACTCTACATCTATTTCACAAATTTACCTGGATGTCGATTGCTAATCTACTTAAATGTTAGCATTAAACATATTTAAACGCTTATCAAAATAACTATAATACAAGTTTACTGTTACATGCAGATCATTTCAAATGTTAGTATACATAGCCAGATAGGTAGGAAAAATGTATTTGTCGTCTAATATTCATTGGGTAACATCGTTTAAGGTCATCTACATTTAGTAGCGTCAGTCGCGTAAACATGTACACATATATAATCCAGTGTTGCCAGTATTTTGAAGTTAATGTTGGCATTCATACTACAACATTAAGACATTGGACAACACAATATACATGCATTACTGAAGCAGCATCAAAATTGTCAGAAAGTGTAATAGTGGTGCCATGTATGACAATCAGACATATACACTTTTTATTTAAATAATTGGGGTATGCCACATCAATTAATTAAGACACAATGTCTCTTTCAGGACTTCTGCATCACACAAGAATCACAGCAAGAACTGTTCTATGCTTCAGTGGAATTGAACCATTATGTTGCTGCGACACCACGTACCAAGTATTAAATACTATTAAAGCAGTGAGGTCTCTACTCTCTAGCAGAACAGCCTAATCATTCTTCTTATGAATACAAAAAAAATTGTTTGCTGATTCAGTCCATATATGCATAACATGCAATGTCATAACATCACAACACCATTCTGAAAGTCAATAGTCATATTAAAAAACTACAGTAAACCTCGGATATAGTGAATTCGCTTATAGCGAATTGTCACTTATACCGAATAATTGGACCACATTTTTCTAATTGAATTTCTTATGAATTTCTGAGCGTGTAATACATTTTTATAACGTATTTCGGATATAATGCACAATTTTGTCGGCCCAATGGCCAAAATCCATTGAAATATCATCGAATATAACGAATCGACTGTGAAATAAAAAAATACAGGCCTGGCCCCATATTTTGATCTCATGACCACCATTGGTACATATCTTCTATTCCATAAAGTGGCACACTGCCCAACCCTTATGTAACACATTTTGAATCTAACGAATTTCAGATATAACAAATAAATTGGCCAGACCCAAGCAATTTGTTATATCCGAGGTTTACTGTATTTACGTACATTAGTATGAAATGTCAATACCATAACTTGTATACTAATAAACTCTCTTTAAATTGTAAAAAAATTTGTTATTTTGTCCATCAATTAAAGTTAACAATTTCATTTGTCGTACAACACTTTGCGGGCCTTCATTTGTATCTTGCGCTGCTCATTCATGATCTTGGTCCTGACCTTCGCATACAGGCTGCAGTGAATCTCGTTCTCTTTCATGAATTTGAGCAATACCTGTTTACCTGCAATGATACAGTAAGCAAACCATCAGTTTTTGAAATTAACCATCACACTTTTTTGTATATATTATGTCCACCATAATCAAATTGTGGTAATATAATTTTTGTGTAGCACAATCACTAAAATACAAAACACATGCTCCATCTAATTACATTTAAACGAAATGTCAGTGTTAGACCACTATTGTTTAAGCAAATACTATTACCGTTGATGAAAGCATGCAACACTTGTAGTTGTGAATCAAAGATTGAATATTGCATGATCAAGAACACCCAGTGCCTCTGGCACATACCAAAATAATTCCTATTAAAAAATGCCCCCCAAGGATTCCCAAAATTGTATCCAAATAGAATTGTTTTGCTGACAGAATGCGTCTAGCATTATTGCATATCCTTTGACATGGTCAAGCACATCTCACCAGGCAGCCTCTTGCATGGACTTGGAAGACTCAACCATTCATGGAAAGTCTTCCTAATAAGTGCTGTTTTCCTGGGTGTCCAATTCATGCGTAGACCTACACAAAATTAATATACGCGTACATTAGCATGGTGAATGAGACACAAGTTATATATATATATATATATATATATATATATATATATATATATATATATATATATATATATGTATATATATATATATATATATATATATATATATATATATATATATATATATATACATGTATATATATATATATATATATATATATATATATATATATATATATATATATATATATATATATATATTTAAAATGATGTTACCAGAATGCATGTCTGTGTGGGTGTGTATGTGTATGAGTGTGTGTATGTTTGTGCAAGCAATAAACTAGACTTATAATCAATATACCCAATAGAACATTTAAACATGCAACATATTTACCAGGTGAACCAACACTGGTGTTTCCTTCATCTGCACGCCCATTCTCTGTGTTCTCCACTGTCTCCACTACAAGAAAACAACTAATTAAACGTAGTAAACATCTTCAAAGTGGCTAGGTTTGTGGGGAATATAAAATGTCTGCACATGCTTCAAATACAGCCTTTTCTTACATGGGTTCAAAAGAGTGCATACAAAATAATCGATATATCTTCTGACTGCAACAAGTATAAGATATGAGAAAAAACGTTGATATACTTGTCCTTACCTAATCTGAAGGAAACTTGTACAGTGGCTTTCAAGTAGCTTTGCACATTTTAGTTTACAAAATTAGAGTGTACCATATTTTCATTTATTGTACCTATCATGCTTAACTCATTAAGATGGAAATGTTTATTATCAATCTACATAGTATAATAATCACAATAAATAATGTTCCTGTGCTAACATCTCTTTAAATCTCACCTGCAATATAACAGCTGCACACAAAAATAAGATGCACAAGGTATAATGGCATATAATTTGTTCTGTGTATGTTGTTTAACCTTTTATTTTCTTTCTCATTGTGGTCATACAAGCACATGTAGTACCGTCGCCCCTTCTGGTATTCTTGATCTCTTCTCTGAGCTTCCATTCCAGAGATGTGCTCCCCAGCATATTGCAGGATAAACTCTCCTCTGTGTATATGCTTAGTAGCAAAGACACCTCCATCTCCTGGCACGTACACAATACATATATAACTACCATGTACCAACTAATAAAATGAAGCATCATATATTTAGGATTTAGTTATATATATATGGCTAACAGGGTTTGAAAAATCTTGATTCAAACTATAGTTCTCAAACTCCACAAACAATTGTGGATTAACACCTGTCCAGGATTCAGTGTCTTCTAGCTAACATTTGTATTCTAAATCTCACTTTTTTTGTAATTATGATGATACCAAACTGAGCTTACCTCTCATTTTTGACAATGGTCTATATTCAAATCCGTCTGGATCTAACCCGATGTTCACCCACCATTGTGCCTTTTCGTTTGGAGAACAAACTCCACCGCTTGACTGCAATCAATGACATTCATAAGGCTTCATGTAGTACAAAATGTAGTGGATTGCAAATATTTATTTGTGAACTATGATCAAGTTTAACATAATTTGAATGTTCTTATACAGAAGACAACATGAAAAGGGATAATTGGTACAACTACTTATTTGTTAATAC
>BSQZ01000238.1:15000-45384 GCA_033239005.1 Lamellibrachia satsuma | reverse complement strand
CTCAACCAGTAAGGTATCCGCGATCAATGACTGGTGTGTGACCAGTGGACTGGAGCACACTTGTACGGCAGCTATTTCTCAACCAGTAAGATATCGGCGATCAATGACTGGTGTGTGACCAGTGGACTGAGCACACTTGTACGGCAGCTATTTCTCAACCAGTAAGATATCGGCGATCAATGACTGGTGTGTGACCAGTGGACTGAGCACACTTGTACGGCAGCTATTTCTCAACCAGTAAGATATCGGCGAACAATGACTGGTGTGTGACCAGTGGACTGAGCACACTTGTACGGCAGCTATTTCTCAACCAGTAAGATATCGGCGGCATCAATGACTGGTGTGTGACCAGTGGACTGAGCACACTTGTAATGGCAGCTATTTCTCAACCAGTAAGATATCGCGATCAATGACTGGTGTGTGACCAGTGGACTGAGCACCACTTGTTTGTACGGCAGCTATTTCTCAACCAGTCTCAACCAGTAAGGTATCGGCGATCAATGACTGGTGTGTGACCAGTGGACTGAGCACACTTGTACGGCAGCTATTTCTCAAACAGTAATGATATCGGCGATCAATGACTGGTGTGTGACCAGTGGACTGAGCACACTTGTACGGCAGCTATTTCTCAACCAGTAAGGTATCGGCGATCAATGACTGGTGTGTGACCAGTGGACTGAGCACACTTGTACGGCAGCTATTTCTCAACCAGTAAGGTATCGCCCGATCAATGACTGGTGTGACCAGTGGACTGAGCAGTACGGAGCTGCAAGGTATCGGGCGACAATGACTGGTGTGTGACCAGTGGACTGGAGCACACTTGCACGGCAGCTATTTCTCAACCAGCAAGGTATCGCGATCAATGACTGGTGTGTGACCAGTGGACTGAGCACACTTGTACGGCAGCTATTTCTCAACCAGTAAGGTATCGGCGATCAATGACTGGTGTGTGACCAGTGGACTGAGCACACTTGTACGGCAGCTATTTCTCAACCAGTAAGATATCGGCGATCAATGACTGGTGTGTGACCAGTGGACTGAGCACACTTGTACGGCAGCTATTTCTCAACCAGTAAGATATCGGCGATCAATGACTGGTGTGTGACCAGTGGACTGAGCACACTTGTACGGCAGCTATTTCTCAACCAGTAAGATATCGGCGATCAATGACTGGTGTGTGACCAGTGGACTGAGCACACTTGTACGGCAGCTATTTCTCAACCAGTAAGATATCGGCGATCAATGACTGGTGTGTGACCAGTGGACTGAGCACACTTGTACGGCAGCTATTTCTCAACCAGTAAGATATCGGCGATCAATGACTGGTGTGTGACCAGTGGACTGAGCACACTTGTACGGCAGCTATTTCTCAACCAGTAAGATAACGCGAACAATGACTGTGTGTGGACCAGTGGACTGAAGATATCACACTGTACTGCAGCTATTTCTCAACCAGTAAGATATCGGCAGAACAATGATCGCATCAATGGGTGTGTGACCAGTGGACTGAGCACACTTGTACGGCAGCTATTTCTCAACCAGTAAGATATCGGCGATCAATGACTGGTGTGTGACCAGTGGACTGAGCACACTTGTACGGCAGCTATTTCAACCAGTAAGGTATCGGCGATCAATGACTGTGTGAACAGTACTGAACATTTTAGGAGCTTTTCTCAACCAGTAAGGTATCGGCGATCAATGACTTGGTGTGTGACCAGTGGACTGGAGCACACTTTACCAGCTACGGCAGCTATTTCTCAACCAGTAAGGTATCGGCGATCAATGACTGGTGTGTGACCAGTGGACTGAGAGCACACTTGTACGGCAGCTATTTCTCAACCAGTAAGATATCGGCGATCAATGACTGGTGTGTGACCAGTGGACTGAGCACACTTGTACGGCAGCTATTTCTCAACCAGCAAGATATCGGCGAAGAATGACTGGTGTGTGACCAGTGGACTGAGCACACTTGTACGGCAGCTATTTCTCAACCAGCAAGATATCGGCGAACAATGACTGGTGTGTGACCAGTGGACTGAGCACACTTGTACGGCAGCTATTTCTCAACCAGTAAGATATCGGCGAACAATGACTGGTGTGTGACCAGTGGACTGAGCACACTTGTACGGCAGCTATTTCTCAACCAGTAAGATATCGGCGATCAATGACTGGTGTGTGACCAGTGGACTGAGCACACTTGTACGGCAGCTATTTCTCAACCAGTAAGTTATCGGCGAACAATGACTGGTGTGTGACCAGTGGACTGAGCACACTTGTACGGCAGCTATTTCTCAACCAGTAAGATATCGGCGAACAATGACTGGTGTGTGACCAGTGGACTGAGCACACTTGTACGGCAGCTATTTCTCAACCAGTAAGATATCGGCGATCAACGACTGGTGTGTGACCAGTGGACTGAGCACACTTGTACGGCAGCTATTTCTCAACCAGCAAGGTATCGGCGATCAACGACTGGTGTGTGACCAGTGGACTGGAGCACACTTGTACGGCAGCTATTTCTCAACCAGCAAGGTATCGGCGATCAACGACTGGTGTGTGACCAGTGGACTGAGCACACTTGTACGGCAGCTATTTCTCAACCAGCAAGGTATCGGCGATCAACGACTGGTGTGTGACCAGTGGACTGAGCACACTTGTACGGCAGCTATTTCTCAACCAGCAAGATATCGGCGATCAATGACTGGTGTGTGACCAGTGGACTGAGCACACTTGTACGCAGCTATTTCTCAACCAGCAAGATATCGCGATCAATGACTGGTGTGTGACCAGTGGACTGAGCACACTTGCATGGGCAGCTATTTCTCAACCAGCAAGATATCGGCGATCAATGACTGGTGTGTGACCAGTGGACTGAGCACACTTGTACGGCAGCTATTTCTCAACCAGTAAGATATCGGCGATCAATGACTGGTGTGTGACCAGTGGACTGAGCACACTTGTACGGCAGCTATTTCTCAACCAGTAAGATATCGGCGAACAATGACTGGTGTGTGACCAGTGGACTGAGCACACTTGTACGGCAGCTATTTCTCAACCAGTAAGATATCGGCGAACAATGACTGGTGTGTGACCAGTGGACTGAGCACACTTGTACGGCAGCTATTTCTCAACCAGTAAGATATCGCGATCAATGACTGGTGTGTGACCAGTGGACTGAGCACACTTGTATGCGGCAGCTATTTCTCAACCAGTAATGTATCGGCGATCAATGACTGGTGTGTGACCAGTGGACTGAGCACACTTGTACGGCAGCTATTTCTCAACCAGTAAGGTATCGGCGATCAATGACTGGTGTGTGACCAGTGGACTGAGCACACTTGTACGGCAGCTATTTCTCAACCAGTAAGGTATCGGCGATCAATGACTGGTGTGTGACCAGTGGACTGAGCACACTTGTACGGCAGCAATTTCTCAACCAGCAAGGTATCGGCGATCAATGACTGGTGTGTGACCAGTGGACTGAGCACACTTGTACGGCAGCTATTTCTCAACCAGCAAGGTATCGGCGATCAATGACTGGTGTGTGACCAGTGGACTGAGCACACTTGTACGGCAGCTATTTCTCAACCAGCAAGGTATCGGCGATCAATGACTGGTGTGTGACCAGTGGACTGAGCACACTTGTACGGCAGCTATTTCTCAACCAGCAAGATATCGGCGATCAATGACTGGTGTGTGACCAGTGGACTGAGCACACTTGTACGGCAGCTATTTCTCAACCAGCAAGATATCGCGATCAATGACTGGTGTGTGACCAGTGGACTGAGCACACTTGTACGGCAGCTATTTCTCAACCAGCAAGATATCCGCGATCAATGACTGGTGTGTGACCAGTGGACTGAGCACACTTGTACGGCAGCTATTTCTCAACCAGTAAGATATCGGCGATCAATGACTGGTGTGTGACCAGTGGACTGAGCACACTTGTACGGCAGCTATTTCTCAACCAGTAAGATATCGGCGAACAATTACTGGTGTGTGACCAGTGGACTGAGCACACTTGTACGGCAGCTATTTCTCAACCAGTAAGATATCGGCGAACAATGACTGGTGTGTGACCAGTGGACTGAGCACACTTGTACGGCAGCTATTTCTCAACCAGTAAGATAACGGCGATCAATGACTGGTGTGTGACCAGTGGACTGAGCACACTTGTACGGCAGCTATTTCTCAACCAGTAAGATATCGGCGAACAATGACTGGTGTGTGACCAGTGGACTGAGCACACTTGTGCGGCAGCTATTTCTCAACCAGTAAGATATCGGCGATCAATGACTGGTGTGACCAGTGGACTGAGCACACTTGTGCGGCAGCTATTTCTCAACCAGTAATGTATCGGCGATCAATGACTGGTGTGTGACCAGTGGACTGAGCACACTTGTGCGGCAGCTATTTCTCAACCAGTAAGGTATCGGCGATCAATGACTGGTGTGTGACCAGTGGACTGAGCACACTTGTGCGGCAGCTATTTCTCAACCAGTAAGGTATCGGCGATCAATGACTGGTGTGTGACCAGTGGACTGAGCACACTTGTACGGCAGCTATTTCTCAACCAGTAAGGTATCGGCGATCAATGACTGGTGTGTGACCAGTGGACTGAGCACACTTGTACGGCAGCTATTTCTCAACCAGTAAGGTATCGGCGATCAATGACTGGTGTGTGACCAGTGGACTGAGCACACTTGTACGGCAGCTATTTCTCAACCAGTAAGGTATCGGCGATCAATGACTGGTGTGTGACCAGTGGACTGAGCACACTTGTACGGCAGCTATTTCTCAACCAGTAAGGTATCGGCGATCAATGACTGGTGTGTGACCAGTGGACTGAGCACACTTGTACGGCAGCTATTTCTCAACCAGTAAGGTATCGGCGATCAATGACTGGTGTGTTACCAGTGGACTGAGCACACTTGTACGGCAGCTATTTCTCAACCAGTAAGGTATCGGCGATCAATGACTGGTGTGTGACCAGTGGACTGAGCACACTTGTACGGCAGCTATTTCTCAACCAGTAAGGTATCGGCGATCAATGACTGGTGTGTGACCAGTGGACTGAGCACACTTGTACGGCAGCTATTTCTCAACCAGTAAGATATCGGCGATCAATGACTGGTGTGTGACCAGTGGACTGAGCACACTTGTACGGCAGCTATTTCTCAACCAGTAAGATATCGGCGATCAATGACTGGTGTGTGACCAGTGGACTGAGCACACTTGTACGGCAGCTATTTCTCAACCAGTAAGATATCGGCGATCAATGACTGGTGTGTGACCAGTGGACTGAGCACACTTGTACGGCAGCTATTTCTCAACCAGTAAGATATCGGCGAACAATGACTGGTGTGTGACCAGTCGACTGAGCACACTTGTACGGCAGCTATTTCTCAACCAGTAAGATATCGGCGAACAATGACTGGTGTGTGACCAGTGGACTGAGCACACTTGTACGGCAGCTATTTCTCAACCAGTAAGGTATCGGCGATCAATGACTGGTGTGTGACCAGTGGACTGAGCACACTTGTACGGCAGCTATTTCTCAACCAGTAAGGTATCGGCGATCAATGACTGGTGTGTGACCAGTGGACTGAGCACACTTGTACGGCAGCTATTTCTCAACCAGTAAGATATCGGCGAACAATGACTGGTGTGTGACCAGTGGACTGAGCACACTTGTACGGCAGCTATTTCTCAACCAGCAAGATATCGGCGAACAATGACTGGTGTGTGACCAGTGGACTGAGCACACTTGTACGGCAGCTATTTCTCAACCAGCAAGATATCGGCGAACAATGACTGGTGTGTGACCAGTGGACTGAGCAAACTTGTACGGCAGCTATTTCTCAACCAGTAAGATAGCGGCGAACAATGACTGGTGTGTGACCAGTGGACTGAGCACACTTGTACGGCAGCTATTTCTCAACCAGTAATGTATCGGCGATCAATGACTGGTGTGTGACCAGTGGACTGAGCACACTTGTACGGCAGCTATTTCTCAACCAGTAAGGTATCGGCGATCAATGACTGGTGTGTGACCAGTGGACTGAGCACACTTGTACGGCAGCTATTTCTCAACCAGTAAGGTATCGGCGATCAATGACTGGTGTGTGACCAGTGGACTGAGCACACTTGTACGGCAGCTATTTCTCAACCAGTAAGGTATCGGCGATCAATGACTGGTGTGTGACCAGTGGACTGAGCACACTTGTACGGCAGCTATTTCTCAACCAGTAAGGTATCGGCGATCAATGACTGGTGTGTGACCAGTGGACTGAGCACACTTGTACGGCAGCTATTTCTCAACCAGTAAGGTATCGGCGATCAATGACTGGTGTGTGACCAGTGGACTGAGCACACTTGTACGGCAGCTATTTCTCAACCAGTAAGGTATCGGCGATCAATGACTGGTGTGTGACCAGTGGACTGAGCACACTTGTACGGCAGCTATTTCTCAACCAGTAAGGTATCGGCGATCAATGACTGGTGTGTGACCAGTGGACTGAGCACACTTGTACGGCAGCTATTTCTCAACCAGTAAGGTATCGGCGATCAATGACTGGTGTGTGACCAGTGGACTGAGCACACTTGTACGGCAGCTATTTCTCAACCAGTAAGGTATCGGCGATCAATGACTGGTGTGTGACCAGTGGACTGAGCACACTTGTACGGCAGCTATTTCTCAACCAGTAAGGTATCGGCGATCAATGACTGGTGTGTGACCAGTGGACTGAGCACACTTGTACGGCAGCTATTTCTCAACCAGTAAGGTATCGGCGATCAATGACTGGTGTGTGACCAGTGGACTTAGCACACTTGTACGGCAGCTATTTCTCAACCAGTAAGATATCGGCGATCAATGACTGGTGTGTGACCAGTGGACTGAGCACACTTGTACGGCAGCTATTTCTCAACCAGTAAGATATCGGCGAACAATTACTGGTGTGTGACCAGTGGACTGAGCACACTTGTACGGCAGCTATTTCTCAACCAGTAAGATATCGGCGAACAATGACTGGTGTGTGACCAGTGGACTGAGCACACTTGTACGGCAGCTATTTCTCAACCAGTAAGATATCGGCGAACAATGACTGGTGTGTGACCAGTGGACTGAGCACACTTGTACGGCAGCTATTTCTCAACCAGTAAGATATCGCGAACAACGACTGGTGTGTGACCAGTGGACTGCACACTTGTACGGCAGCTATTTCTCAACCAGTAAGGTATCGGCGATCAACGACTGGTGTGTGACCAGTGGACTGAGCACACTTGTACGGCAGCTATTTCTCAACCAGTAAGGTATCGGCGATCAACGACTGGTGTGTGACCAGTGGACTGAGCACACTTGTACGGCAGCTATTTCTCAACCAGCAAGGTATCGGCGATCAACGACTGGTGTGTGACCAGTGGACTGAGCACACTTGTACGGCAGCTATTTCTCAACCAGCAAGGTATCGGCGATCAACGACTGGTGTGTGACCAGTGGACTGAGCACACTTGTACGGCAGCTATTTCTCAACCAGCAAGGTATCGGCGATCAACGACTGGTGTGTGACCAGTGGACTGAGCACACTTGTACGGCAGCTATTTCTCAACCAGCAAGGTATCGGCGATCAATGACTGGTGTGTGACCAGTGGACTGAGCACACTTGTACGGCAGCTATTTCTCAACCAGCAAGGTATCGGCGATCAACGACTGGTGTGTGACCAGTGGACTGAGCACACTTGTACGGCAGCTATTTCTCAACCAGTAAGATATCGGCGAACAATGACTGGTGTGTGACCAGTGGACTGAGCACACTTGTACGGCAGCTATTTCTCAACCAGCAAGATATCGGCGATCAATGACTGGTGTGTGACCAGTGGACTGAGCACACTTGTACGGCAGCTATTTCTCAACCAGCAAGATATCGGCGATCAATGACTGGTGTGTGACCAGTGGACTGAGCACACTTGTACGGCAGCTATTTCTCAACCAGCAAGATATCGGCGATCAATGACTGGTGTGTGACCAGTGGACTGAGCACACTTGTACGGCAGCTATTTCTCAACCAGTAAGATATCGGCGAACAATGACTGGTGTGTGACCAGTGGACTGAGCACACTTGTACGGCAGCTATTTCTCAACCAGTAAGATATCGGCGATCAATGACTGGTGTGTGACCAGTGGACTGAGCACACTTGTACGGCAGCTATTTCTCAACCAGTAAGATATCGCGAACAATGACTGGTGTGTGACCAGTGGACTGAGCACACTTGTACGGCAGCTATTTCTCAAACAGTAAGATATCGGCGATCAATGACTGGTGTGTGACCAGTGGACTGAGCACACTTGTACGGCAGCTATTTCTCAACCAGTAAGGTATCGGCGATCAATGACTGGTGTGTGACCAGTGGACTGAGCACACTTGTACGGCAGCTATTTCTCAACCAGCAAGGTATCGGCGATCAATGACTGGTGTGTGACCAGTGGACTGAGCACACTTGTACGGCAGCTATTTCTCAACCAGCAAGATATCGGCGATCAATGACTGGTGTGTGACCAGTGGACTGAGCACACTTGTACGGCAGCTATTTCTCAACCAGCAAGGTATCGGCGATCAATGACTGGTGTGTGACCAGTGGACTGAGCACACTTGTACGGCAGCTATTTCTCAACCAGCAAGATATCGGCGATCAATGACTGGTGTGTGACCAGTGGACTGAGCACACTTGTACGGCAGCTATTTCTCAACCAGCAAGATATCCGCGATCAATGACTGGTGTGTGACCAGTGGACTGAGCACACTTGTACGGCAGCTATTTCTCAACCAGTAAGATATCGGCGATCAATGACTGGTGTGTGACCAGTGGACTGAGCACACTTGTGCGGCAGCTATTTCTCAACCAGTAAGATATCGGCGAACAATGACTGGTGTGTGACCAGTGGACTGAGCACACTTGTACGGCAGCTATTTCTCAACCAGTAAGATATCGGCGAACAATGACTGGTGTGTGACCAGTGGACTGAGCACACTTGTGCGGCAGCTATTTCTCAACCAGTAAGATAACGGCGAACAATGACTGGTGTGTGACCAGTGGACTGAGCACACTTCAGCGGCAGCTATTTCTCAACCAGTAAGATATCGGCGAACAATGACTGGTGTGTGACCAGTGGACTGAGCACACTTGTGCGGCAGCTATTTCTCAACCAGTAATGTATCGGCGATCAATGACTGGTGTGTGACCAGTGGACTGAGCACACTTGTGCGGCAGCTATTTCTCAACCAGTAATGTATCGGCGATCAATGACTGGTGTGTGACCAGTGGACTGAGCACACTTGTGCGGCAGCTATTTCTCAACCAGTAAGGTATCGGCGATCAATGACTGGTGTGTGACCAGTGGACTGAGCACACTTGTACGGCAGCTATTTCTCAACCAGTAAGGTATCGGCGATCAATGACTGGTGTGTGACCAGTGGACTGAGCACACTTGTATGCGGCAGCTATTTCTCAACCAGTAAGGTATCGGCGATCAATGACTGGTGTGTGACCAGTGGACTGAGCACACTTGTACGGCAGCTATTTCTCAACCAGTAAGGTATCGGCGATCAATGACTGGTGTGTGACCAGTGGACTGAGCACACTTGTACGGCAGCTATTTCTCAACCAGTAAGGTATCGGCGATCAATGACTGGTGTGTGACCAGTGGACTGAGCACACTTGTACGGCAGCTATTTCTCAACCAGTAAGGTATCGGCGATCAATGACTGGTGTGTGACCAGTGGACTGAGCACACTTGTACGGCAGCTATTTCTCAACCAGTAAGGTATCGGCGATCAATGACTGGTGTGTGACCAGTGGACTGAGCACACTTGTACGGCAGCTATTTCTCAACCAGTAAGATATCGGCGATCAATGACTGGTGTGTGACCAGTGGACTGAGCACACTTGTACGGCAGCTATTTCTCAACCAGTAAGATATCGGCGAACAATGACTGGTGTGTGACCAGTGGACTGAGCACACTTGTACGGCAGCTATTTCTCAACCAGTAAGATATCGGCGAACAATGACTGGTGTGTGACCAGTGGACTGAGCACACTTGTACGGCAGCTATTTCTCAACCAGTAAGATATCGGCGAACAATGACTGGTGTGTGACCAGTGGACTGAGCACACTTGTACGGCAGCTATTTCTCAACCAGTAAGGTATCGGCGATCAATGACTGGTGTGTGACCAGTGGACTGAGCACACTTGTACGGCAGCTATTTCTCAACCAGTAAGGTATCGGCGATCAATGACTGGTGTGTGACCAGTGGACTGAGCACACTTGTACGGCAGCTATTTCTCAACCAGTAAGATATCGGCGATCAATTACTGGTGTGTGACCAGTGGACTGAGCACACTTGTACGGCAGCTATTTCTCAACCAGTAAGATATCGGCGAACAATTACTGGTGTGTGACCAGTGGACTGAGCACACTTGTACGGCAGCTATTTCTCAACCAGCAAGATATCGCGAACAATGACTGGTGTGTGACCAGTGGACTGAGCACACTTGTACGGCAGCTATTTCTCAACCAGCAAGATATCGGCGAACAATGACTGGTGTGTGACCAGTGGACTGAGCACACTTGTACGGCAGCTATTTCTCAACCAGCAAGATAGCGGCGAACAATGACTGGTGTGTGACCAGTGGACTGAGCACACTTGTACGGCAGCTATTTCTCAACCAGTAAGATAGCGCGAACAATGACTGGTGTGTGACCAGTGGACTGAGCACACTTGTACGGCAGCTATTTCTCAACCAGTAAGATAGCGGCGAACAATGACTGGTGTGTGACCAGTGGACTGAGCACACTTGTACGGCAGCTATTTCTCAACCAGTAAGATAGCGGCGATCAATGACTGGTGTGTGACCAGTGGACTGAGCACACTTTGTACGGCAGCTATTTCTCAACCAGTAAGATATCGGCGATCAACGACTGGTGTGTGACCAGTGGACTGAGCACACTTGTACGGCAGCTATTTCTCAACCAGAAAGGTATCGGCGATCAACGACTGGTGTGTGACCAGTGGACTGAGCACACTTGTACGGCAGCTATTTCTCAACCAGCAAGGTATCGGCGATCAACGACTGGTGTGTGACCAGTGGACTGAGCACACTTGTACGGCAGCTATTTCTCAACCAGCAAGGTATCGGCGATCAACGACTGGTGTGTGACCAGTGGACTGAGCACACTTGTACGGCAGCTATTTCTCAACCAGCAAGGTATCGGCGATCAACGACTGGTGTGTGACCAGTGGACTGAGCACACTTGTACGGCAGCTATTTCTCAACCAGTAAGATATCGGCGATCAAGGACTGGTGTGTGACCAGTGGACTGAGCACACTTGTACGGCAGCTATTTCTCAACCAGCAAGTTATCGGCGATCAATGACTGGTGTGTGACCAGTGGACTGAGCACACTTGTACGGCAGCTATTTCTCAACCAGCAAGATATCGGCGATCAATGACTGGTGTGTGACCAGTGGACTGAGCACACTTGTACGGCAGCTATTTCCTAACCAGCAAGATATCGGCGAACAATGACTGGTGTGTGACCAGTGGACTGAGCACACTTGTACGGCAGCTATTTCTCAACCAGTAAGATATCGGCGAACAATGACTGGTGTGTGACCAGTGGACTGAGCACACTTGTACGGCAGCTATTTCTCAACCAGTAAGATATCGGCGAACAATGACTGGTGTGTGACCAGTGGACTGAGCACACTTGTACGGCAGCTATTTCTCAACCAGTAAGATATCGCGATCAATGACTGGTGTGTGACCAGTGGACTGAGCACACTTGTACGGCAGCTATTTCTCAACCAGTAATGTATCGGCGATCAATGACTGGTGTGTGACCAGTGGACTGAGCACACTTGTACGGCAGCTATTTCTCAACCAGTAAGGTATCGGCGATCAATGACTGGTGTGTGACCAGTGGACTGAGCACACTTGTACGGCAGCTATTTCTCAACCAGTAAGGTATCGGCGATCAATGACTGGTGTGTGACCAGTGGACTGAGCACACTTGTACGGCAGCTATTTCTCAACCAGTAAGGTATCGGCGATCAATGACTGGTGTGTGACCAGTGGACTGAGCACACTTGTACGGCAGCTATTTCTCAACCAGTAAGGTATCGGCGATCAATGACTGGTGTGTGACCAGTGGACTGAGCACACTTGTACGGCAGCTATTTCTCAACCAGTAAGGTATCGGCGATCAATGACTGGTGTGTGACCAGTGGACTGAGCACACTTGTACGGCAGCTATTTCTCAACCAGTAAGGTATCGGCGATCAATGACTGGTGTGTGACCAGTGGACTGAGCACACTTGTACGGCAGCTATTTCTCAACCAGTAAGGTATCGGCGATCAATTACTGGTGTGTGACCAGTGGACTGGAGCACACTTGTACGGCAGCTATTTCTCAACCAGTAAGATATCGGCGAACAATTACTGGTGTGTGACCAGTGGACTGAGCACACTTGTACGGCAGCTATTTCTCAACCAGTAAGATATCGGCGAAGAATGACTGGTGTGTGACCAGTGGACTGAGCACACTTGTACGGCAGCTATTTCTCAACCAGTAAGATATCGGCGAACAATGACTGGTGTGTGACCAGTGGACTGAGCACACTTGTACGGCAGCTATTTCTCAACCAGTAAGATAGCGGCGATCAACGACTGGTGTGTGACCAGTGGACTGAGCACACTTGTACGGCAGCTATTTCTCAACCAGTAAGGTATCGGCGATCAACGACTGGTGTGTGACCAGTGGACTGAGCACACTTGTACGGCAGCTATTTCTCAACCAGTAAGGTATCGGCGATCAACGACTGGAGTGTGACCAGTGGACTGAGCACACTTGTACGGCAGCTATTTCTCAACCAGTAAGGTATCGGCGATCAACGACTGGTGTGTGACCAGTGGACTGAGCACACTTGTACGGCAGCTATTTCTCAACCAGTAAGGTATCGGCGATCAACGACTGGTGTGTGACCAGTGGACTGAGCACACTTGTACGGCAGCTATTTCTCAACCAGTAAGGTATCGGCGATCAACGACTGGTGTGTGACCAGTGGACTGAGCACACTTGTACGGCAGCTATTTCTCAACCAGCAAGGTATCGGCGATCAACGACTGGTGTGTGACCAGTGGACTGAGCACACTTGTACGGCAGCTATTTCTCAACCAGCAAGGTATCGGCGATCAACGACTGGTGTGTGACCAGTGGACTGAGCACACTTGTACGGCAGCTATTTCTCAACCAGCAAGGTATCGGCGATCAACGACTGGTGTGTGACCAGTGGACTGAGCACACTTGTACGGCAGCTATTTCTCAACCAGCAAGGTATCGGCGATCAATGACTGGTGTGTGACCAGTGGACTGAGCACACTTGAACGGCAGCTATTTCTCAACCAGCAAGATATCGGCGATCAATGACTGGTGTGTGACCAGTGGACTGAGCACACTTGTACGGCAGCTATTTCTCAACCAGCAAGATATCGGCGATCAATGACTGGTGTGTGACCAGTGGACTGAGCACACTTGTACGGCAGCTATTTCTCAACCAGTAAGGTATCGGCGATCAATGACTGGTGTGTGACCAGTGGACTGAGCACACTTGTACGGCAGCTATTTCTCAACCAGTAAGGTATCGGCGATCAATGACTGGTGTGTGACCAGTGGACTGAGCACACTTGTACGGCAGCTATTTCTCAACCAGTAAGGTATCGGCGATCAATGACTGGTGTGTGACCAGTGGACTGAGCACACTTGTACGGCAGCTATTTCTCAACCAGTAAGGTATCGGCGATCAATGACTGGTGTGTGACCAGTGGACTGAGCACACTTGTACGGCAGCTATTTCTCAACCAGTAAGGTATCGGCGATCAATGACTGGTGTGTGACCAGTGGACTGAGCACACTTGTACGGCAGCTATTTCTCAACCAGTAAGGTATCGGCGATCAATGACTGGTGTGTGACCAGTGGACTGAGCACACTTGTACGGCAGCTATTTCTCAACCAGTAAGGTATCGGCGATCAATGACTGGTGTGTGACCAGTGGACTGAGCACACTTGTACGGCAGCTATTTCTCAACCAGTAAGGTATCGGCGATCAATGACTGGTGTGTGACCAGTGGACTGAGCACACTTGTACGGCAGCTATTTCTCAACCAGTAAGGTATCGCGATCAATGACTGGTGTGTGACCAGTGGACTGAGCACACTTGTACGGCAGCTATTTCTCAACCAGTAAGGTATCGGCGATCAATGACTGGTGTGTGACCAGTGGACTGAGCACACTTGTACGGCAGCTATTTCTCAACCAGTAAGGTATCGGCGATCAATGACTGGTGTGTGACCAGTGGACTGAGCACACTTGTACGGCAGCTATTTCTCAACCAGTAAGATATCGGCGATCAATGACTGGTGTGTGACCAGTGGACTGAGCACACTTGTACGGCAGCTATTTCTCAACCAGTAAGATATCGGCGAACAATTACTGGTGTGTGACCAGTGGACTGAGCACACTTGTACGGCAGCTATTTCTCAACCAGTAAGATATCGGCGAACAATGACTGGTGTGTGACCAGTGGACTGAGCACACTTGTACGGCAGCTATTTCTCAACCAGTAAGATATCGGCGAACAATGACTGGTGTGTGACCAGTGGACTGAGCACACTTGTACGGCAGCTATTTCTCAACCAGTAAGATATCGGCGAACAACGACTGGTGTGTGACCAGTGGACTGCGCACACTTGTACGGCAGCTATTTCTCAACCAGTAAGGTATCGGCGATCAACGACTGGTGTGTGACCAGTGGACTGAGCACACTTGTACGGCAGCTATTTCTCAACCAGTAAGGTATCGGCGATCAACGACTGGTGTGTGACCAGTGGACTGAGCACACTTGTACGGCAGCTATTTCTCAACCAGCAAGGTATCGGCGATCAACGACTGGTGTGTGACCAGTGGACTGAGCACACTTGTACGGCAGCTATTTCTCAACCAGCAAGGTATCGGCGATCAACGACTGGTGTGTGACCAGTGGACTGAGCACACTTGTACGGCAGCTATTTCTCAACCAGCAAGGTATCGGCGATCAACGACTGGTGTGTGACCAGTGGACTGAGCACACTTGTACGGCAGCTATTTCTCAACCAGCAAGGTATCGGCGATCAACGACTGGTGTGTGACCAGTGGACTGAGCACACTTGTACGGCAGCTATTTCTCAACCAGCAAGGTATCGGCGATCAACGACTGGTGTGTGACCAGTGGACTGAGCACACTTGTACGGCAGCTATTTCTCAACCAGCAAGATATCGGCGATCAATGACTGGTGTGTGACCAGTGGACTGAGCACACTTGTACGGCAGCTATTTCTCAACCAGCAAGATATCGGCGATCAATGACTGGTGTGTGACCAGTGGACTGAGCACACTTGTACGGCAGCTATTTCTCAACCAGCAAGATATCGGCGATCAATGACTGGTGTTTGACCAGTGGACTGAGCACACTTGTACGGCAGCTATTTCTCAACCAGCAAGATATCGGCGATCAATGACTGGTGTGTGACCAGTGGACTGAGCACACTTGTACGGCAGCTATTTCTCAACCAGTAAGATATCGGCGAACAATGACTGGTGTGTGACCAGTGGACTGAGCACACTTGTACGGCAGCTATTTCTCAACCAGTAAGATATCGGCGAACAATGACTGGTGTGTGACCAGTGGACTGAGCACACTTGTACGGCAGCTATTTCTCAACCAGTAAGATATCGGCGAACAATGACTGGTGTGTGACCAGTGGACTGAGCACACTTGTACGGCAGCTATTTCTCAAACAGTAAGATATCGGCGATCAATGACTGGTGTGTGACCAGTGGACTGAGCACACTTGTACGGCAGCTATTTCTCAACCAGTAAGTTATCGGCGATCAATGACTGGTGTGTGACCAGTGGACTGAGCACACTTGTACGGCAGCTATTTCTCAACCAGCAAGGTATCGGCGATCAATGACTGGTGTGTGACCAGTGGACTGAGCACACTTGTACGGCAGCTATTTCTCAACCAGCAAGGTATCGGCGATCAATGACTGGTGTGTGACCAGTGGACTGAGCACACTTGTACGGCAGCTATTTCTCAACCAGCAAGGTATCGGCGATCAATGACTGGTGTGTGACCAGTGGACTGAGCACACTTGTACGGCAGCTATTTCTCAACCAGCAAGATATCGGCGATCAATGACTGGTGTGTGACCAGTGGACTGAGCACACTTGTACGGCAGCTATTTCTCAACCAGCAAGATATCCGCGATCAATGACTGGTGTGTGACCAGTGGACTGAGCACACTTGTACGGCAGCTATTTCTCAACCAGTAAGATATCGGCGATCAATGACTGGTGTGTGACCAGTGGACTGAGCACACTTGTACGGCAGCTATTTCTCAACCAGTAAGATATCGGCGAACAATGACTGGTGTGTGACCAGTGGACTGAGCACACTTGTACGGCAGCTATTTCTCAACCAGTAAGATATCGGCGAACAATGACTGGTGTGTGACCAGTGGACTGAGCACACTTGTGCGGCAGCTATTTCTCAACCAGTAAGATAACGGCGAACAATGACTGGTGTGTGACCAGTGGACTGAGCACACTTGTGCGGCAGCTATTTCTCAACCAGTAAGATATCGGCGAACAATGACTGGTGTGTGACCAGTGGACTGAGCACACTTGTGCGGCAGCTATTTCTCAACCAGTAAGATATCGGCGATCAATGACTGGTGTGTGACCAGTGGACTGAGCACACTTGTGCGGCAGCTATTTCTCAACCAGTAATGTATCGGCGATCAATGACTGGTGTGTGACCAGTGGACTGAGCACACTTGTGCGGCAGCTATTTCTCAACCAGGAAGGTATCGGCGATCAATGACTGGTGTGTGACCAGTGGACTGAGCACACTTGTACGGCAGCTATTTCTCAACCATTAAGGTATCGGCGATCAATGACTGGTGTGTGACCAGTGGACTGAGCACACTTGTACGGCAGCTATTTCTCAACCAGTAAGGTATCGGCGATCAATGACTGGTGTGTGACCAGTGGACTGAGCACACTTGTACGGCAGCTATTTCTCAACCAGTAAGGTATCGGCGATCAATGACTGGTGTGTTACCAGTGGACTGAGCACACTTGTACGGCAGCTATTTCTCAACCAGTAAGGTATCGGCGATCAATGACTGGTGTGTGACCAGTGGACTGAGCACACTTGTACGGCAGCAATTTCTCAACCAGTAAGGTATCGGCGATCAATGACTGGTGTGTGACCAGTGGACTGAGCACACTTGTACGGCAGCTATTTCTCAACCAGTAAGGTATCGGCGATCAATGACTGGTGTGTGACCAGTGGACTGAGCACACTTGTACGGCAGCTATTTCTCAACCAGTAAGATATCGGCGATCAATGACTGGTGTGTGACCAGTGGACTGAGCACACTTGTACGGCAGCTATTTCTCAACCAGTAAGATATCGGCGAACAATGACTGGTGTGTGACCAGTGGACTGAGCACACTTGTACGGCAGCTATTTCTCAACCAGTAAGATATCGGCGAACAATGACTGGTGTGTGACCAGTCGACTGAGCACACTTGTACGGCAGCTATTTCTCAACCAGTAAGATATCGGCGAACAATGACTGGTGTGTGACCAGTGGACTGAGCACACTTGTACGGCAGCTATTTCTCAACCAGTAAGGTATCGGCGATCAATGACTGGTGTGTGACCAGTGGACTGAGCACACTTGTACGGCAGCTATTTCTCAACCAGTAAGGTATCGGCGATCAATGACTGGTGTGTGACCAGTGGACTGAGCACACTTGTACGGCAGCTATTTCTCAACCAGTAAGATATCGGCGAACAATTACTGGTGTGTGACCAGTGGACTGAGCACACTTGTACGGCAGCTATTTCTCAACCAGTAAGATATCGGCGAACAATTACTGGTGTGTGACCAGTGGACTGAGCACACTTGTACGGCAGCTATTTCTCAACCAGCAAGATATCGGCGAACAATGACTGGTGTGTGACCAGTGGACTGAGCACACTTGTACGGCAGCTATTTCTCAACCAGCAAGATATCGGCGAACAATGACTGGTGTGTGACCAGTGGACTGAGCACACTTGTACGGCAGCTATTTCTCAACCAGCAAGATAGCGGCGAACAATGACTGGTGTGTGACCAGTGGACTGAGCACACTTGTACGGCAGCTATTTCTCAACCAGTAAGATAGCGGCGAACAATGACTGGTGTGTGACCAGTGGACTGAGCACACTTGTACGGCAGCTATTTCTCAACCAGTAAGATAGCGGCGAACAATGACTGGTGTGTGACCAGTGGACTGAGCACACTTGTACGGCAGCTATTTCTCAACCAGTAAGATAGCGGCGAACAATGACTGGTGTGTGACCAGTGGACTGAGCACACTTGTACGGCAGCTATTTCTCAACCAGTAAGATATCGGCGATCAACGACTGGTGTGTGACCAGTGGACTGAGCACACTTGTACGGCAGCTATTTCTCAACCAGTAAGGTATCGGCGATCAACGACTGGTGTGTGACCAGTGGACTGAGCACACTTGTACGGCAGCTATTTCTCAACCAGCAAGGTATCGGCGATCAACGACTGGTGTGTGACCAGTGGACTGAGCACACTTGTACGGCAGCTATTTCTCAACCAGCAAGGTATCGGCGATCAACGACTGGTGTGTGACCAGTGGACTGAGCACACTTGTACGGCAGCTATTTCTCAACCAGCAAGGTATCGGCGATCAACGACTGGTGTGTGACCAGTGGACTGAGCACACTTGTACGGCAGCTATTTCTCAACCAGCAAGATATCGGCGATCAACGACTGGTGTGTGACCAGTGGACTGAGCACACTTGTACGGCAGCTATTTCTCAACCAGCAAGATATCGGCGATCAATGACTGGTGTGTGACCAGTGGACTGAGCACACTTGTACGGCAGCTATTTCTCAACCAGCAAGATATCGGCGATCAATGACTGGTGTGTGACCAGTGGACTGAGCACACTTGTACGGCAGCTATTTCCTAACCAGCAAGATATCGGCGAACAATGACTGGTGTGTGACCAGTGGACTGAGCACACTTGTACGGCAGCTATTTCTCAACCAGTAAGATATCGGCGAACAATGACTGGTGTGTGACCAGTGGACTGAGCACACTTGTACGGCAGCTATTTCTCAACCAGTAAGATATCGGCGAACAATGACTGGTGTGTGACCAGTGGACTGAGCACACTTGTACGGCAGCTATTTCTCAACCAGTAAGATATCGGCGATCAATGACTGGTGTGTGACCAGTGGACTGAGCACACTTGTACGGCAGCTATTTCTCAACCAGTAATGTATCGGCGATCAATGACTGGTGTGTGACCAGTGGACTGAGCACACTTGTACGGCAGCTATTTCTCAACCAGTAAGGTATCGGCGATCAATGACTGGTGTGTGACCAGTGGACTGAGCACACTTGTACGGCAGCTATTTCTCAACCAGTAAGGTATCGGCGATCAATGACTGGTGTGTGACCAGTGGACTGAGCACACTTGTACGGCAGCTATTTCTCAACCAGTAAGGTATCGGCGATCAATGACTGGTGTGTGACCAGTGGACTGAGCACACTTGCACGGCAGCTATTTCTCAACCAGTAAGGTATCGGCGATCAATGACTGGTGTGTGACCAGTGGACTGAGCACACTTGTACGGCAGCTATTTCTCAACCAGTAATGTATCGGCGATCAATGACTGGTGTGTGACCAGTGGACTGAGCACACTTGTACGGCAGCTATTTCTCAACCAGTAAGGTATCGGCGATCAATGACTGGTGTGTGACCAGTGGACTGAGCACACTTGTACGGCAGCTATTTCTCAACCAGTAAGGTATCGGCGATCAATTACTGGTGTGTGACCAGTGGACTGAGCACACTTGTACGGCAGCTATTTCTCAACCAGTAAGATATCGGCGAACAATTACTGGTGTGTGACCAGTGGACTGAGCACACTTGTACGGCAGCTATTTCTCAACCAGTAAGATATCGGCGAAGAATGACTGGTGTGTGACCAGTGGACTGAGCACACTTGTACGGCAGCTATTTCTCAACCAGTAAGATATCGGCGAACAATGACTGGTGTGTGACCAGTGGACTGAGCACACTTGTACGGCAGCTATTTCTCAACCAGTAAGATAGCGGCGATCAACGACTGGTGTGTGACCAGTGGACTGAGCACACTTGTACGGCAGCTATTTCTCAACCAGTAAGGTATCGGCGATCAACGACTGGTGTGTGACCAGTGGACTGAGCACACTTGTACGGCAGCTATTTCTCAACCAGTAAGGTATCGGCGATCAACGACTGGAGTGTGACCAGTGGACTGAGCACACTTGTACGGCAGCTATTTCTCAACCAGTAAGGTATCGGCGATCAACGACTGGTGTGTGACCAGTGGACTGAGCACACTTGTACGGCAGCTATTTCTCAACCAGTAAGTTATCGGCGATCAACGACTGGTGTGTGACCAGTGGACTGAGCACACTTGTACGGCAGCTATTTCTCAACCAGTAAGGTATCGGCGATCAACGACTGGTGTGTGACCAGTGGACTGAGCACACTTGTACGGCAGCTATTTCTCAACCAGCAAGGTATCGGCGATCAACGACTGGTGTGTGACCAGTGGACTGAGCACACTTGTATCGGCAGCTATTTCTCAACCAGCAAGGTATCGGCGATCAACGACTGGTGTGTGACCAGTGGACTGAGCACACTTGTACGGCAGCTATTTCTCAACCAGCAAGGTATCGGCGATCAACGACTGGTGTGTGACCAGTGGACTGAGCACACTTGTACGGCAGCTATTTCTCAACCAGCAAGGTATCGGCGATCAATGACTGGTGTGTGACCAGTGGACTGAGCACACTTGTACGGCAGCTATTTCTCAACCAGAAAGATATCGGCGAACAATGACTGGTGTGTGACCAGTGGACTGAGCACACTTGTACGGCAGCTATTTCTCAACCAGCAAGATATCGGCGATCAATGACTGGTGTGTGACCAGTGGACTGAGCACACTTGTACGGCAGCTATTTCTCAACCAGTAAGATATCGGCGATCAATGACTGGTGTGTGACCAGTGGACTGAGCACACTTGTACGGCAGCTATTTCTCAACCAGTAAGATATCGGCGAACAATGACTGGTGTGTGACCAGTGGACTGAGCACACTTGTACGGCAGCTATTTCTCAACCAGTAAGATATCGGCGAACAATGACTGGTGTGTGACCAGTGGACTGAGCACACTTGTACGGCAGCTATTTCTCAACCAGTAAGATATCGGCGATCAATGACTGGTGTGTGACCAGTGGACTGAGCACACTTGTACGGCAGCTATTTCTCAACCAGTAAGGTATCGGCGATCAATGACTGGTGTGTGACCAGTGGACTGAGCACACTTGTACGGCAGCTATTTCTCAACCAGTAAGGTATCGGCGATCAATGACTGGTGTGTGACCAGTGGACTGAGCACACTTGTACGGCAGCTATTTCTCAACCAGTAAGGTATCGGCGATCAATGACTGGTGTGTGACCAGTGGACTGAGCACACTTGTACGGCAGCTATTTCTCAACCAGTAAGGTATCGGCGATCAATGACTGGTGTGTGACCAGTGGACTGAGCACACTTGTACGGCAGCTATTTCTCAACCAGTAAGTTATCGGCGATCAATGACTGGTGTGTGACCAGTGGACTGAGCACACTTGTACGGCAGCTATTTCTCAACCAGTAAGGTATCGGCGATCAATGACTGGTGTGTGACCAGTGGACTGAGCACACTTGTACGGCAGCTATTTCTCAACCAGTAAGATATCGGCGAACAATGACTGGTGTGTGACCAGTGGACTGAGCACACTTGTACGGCAGCTATTTCTCAACCAGTAAGATATCGGCGAACAATGACTGGTGTGTGACCAGTGGACTGAGCACACTTGTACGGCAGCTATTTCTCAACCAGTAAGATATCGGCGAACAATGACTGGTGTGTGACCAGTGGACTGAGCACACTTGTACGGCAGCTATTTCTCAACCAGTAAGGTATCGGCGAACAATGACTGGTGTGTGACCAGTGGACTGAGCACACTTGTACGGCAGCTATTTCTCAACCAGTAAGGTATCGGCGAACAATGACTGGTGTGTGACCAGTGGACTGAGCACACTTGTACGGCAGCTATTTCTCAACCAGTAAGGTATCGGCGATCAATGACTGGTGTGTGACCAGTGGACTGAGCACACTTGTACGGCAGCTATTTCTCAACCAGTAAGGTATCGGCGATCAATGACTGGTGTGTGACCAGTGGACTGAGCACACTTGTACGGCAGCTATTTCTCAACCAGTAAGATATCGGCGATCAATGACTGGTGTGTGACCAGTGGACTGAGCACACTTGTACGGCAGCTATTTCTCAACCAGTAAGGTATCGGCGATCAATGACTGGTGTGTGACCAGTGGACTGAGCACACTTGTACGGCAGCTATTTCTCAACCAGTAAGATATCGGCGAACAATTACTGGTGTGTGACCAGTGGACTGAGCACACTTGTACGGCAGCTATTTCTCAACCAGTAAGATATCGGCGAAGAATGACTGGTGTGTGACCAGTGGACTGAGCACACTTGTACGGCAGCTATTTCTCAACCAGTAAGATATCGGCGAACAATGACTGGTGTGTGACCAGTGGACTGAGCACACTTGTACGGCAGCTATTTCTCAACCAGTAAGATATCGGCGAACAATGACTGGTGTGTGACCAGTGGACTGAGCACACTTGTACGGCAGCTATTTCTCAACCAGTAAGATATCGGCGAACAATGACTGGTGTGTGACCAGTGGACTGAGCACACTTGTACGGCAGCTATTTCTCAACCAGTAAGATATCGGCGATCAACGACTGGTGTGTGACCAGTGGACTGAGCACACTTGTACGGCAGCTATTTCTCAACCAGTAAGGTATCGGCGATCAACGACTGGTGTGTGACCAGTGGACTGAGCACACTTGTGCGGCAGCTATTTCTCAACCAGTAAGGTATCGGCGATCAACGACTGGTGTGTGACCAGTGGACTGAGCACACTTGTACGGCAGCTATTTCTCAACCAGTAAGGTATCGGCGATCAACGACTGGTGTGTGACCAGTGGACTGAGCACACTTGTACGGCAGCTATTTCTCAACCAGCAAGGTATCGGCGATCAACGACTGGTGCGTGACCAGTGGACTGAGCACACTTGTACGGCAGCTATTTCTCAACCAGCAAGGTATCGGCGATCAATGACTGGTGTGTGACCAGTGGACTGAGCACACTTGTACGGCAGCTATTTCTCAACCAGCAAGGTATCGGCGATCAATGACTGGTGTGTGACCAGTGGACTGAGCACACTTGTACGGCAGCTATTTCTCAACCAGCAAGATATCGGCGATCAATGACTGGTGTGTGACCAGTGGACTGAGCACACTTGTACGGCAGCTATTTCTCAACCAGTAAGATATCGGCGATCAATGACTGGTGTGTGACCAGTGGACTGAGCACACTTGTACGGCAGCTATTTCTCAACCAGTAAGATATCCGCGATCAATGACTGGTGTGTGACCAGTGGACTGAGCACACTTGTACGGCAGCTATTTCTCAACCAGTAAGATATCGGCGATCAATGACTGGTGTGTGACCAGTGGACTGAGCACACTTGTACGGCAGCTATTTCTCAACCAGTAAGATATCGGCGAACAATTCTGGTGTGTGACCAGTGGACTGAGCACACTTGTACGGCAGCTATTTCTCAACCAGTAAGATATCGGCGAAGAATGACTGGTGTGTGACCAGTGGACTGAGCACACTTGTACGGCAGCTATTTCTCAACCAGTAAGATATCGGCGATCAATGACTGGTGTGTGACCAGTGGACTGAGCACACTTGTACGGCAGCTATTTCTCAACCAGTAATGTATCGGCGATCAATGACTGGTGTGTGACCAGTGGACTGAGCACACTTGTGCGGCAGCTATTTCTCAACCAGTAAGGTATCGGCGATCAATGACTGGTGTGTGACCAGTGGACTGAGCACACTTGTACGGCAGCTATTTCTCAACCAGTAAGGTATCGGCGATCAACGACTGGTGTGTGACCAGTGGACTGAGCACACTTGTACGGCAGCTATTTCTCAACCAGTAAGGTATCGGCGATCAACGACTGGTGTGTGACCAGTGGACTGAGCACACTTGTACGGCAGCTATTTCTCAACCAGTAAGATATCGGCGATCAATGACTGGTGTGTGACCAGTGGACTGAGCACACTTGTACGGCAGCTATTTCTCAACCAGTAAGATATCGGCGATCAACGACTGGTGTGTGACCAGTGGACTGAGCACACTTGTACGGCAGCTATTTCTCAACCAGCAAGGTATCGGCGATCAACGACTGGTGTGTGACCAGTGGACTGAGCACACTTGTACGGCAGCTATTTCTCAACCAGCAAGATATCGGCGATCAACGACTGGTGTGTGACCAGTGGACTGAGCACACTTGTACGGCAGCTATTTCTCAACCAGCAAGATATCGGCGATCAATGACTGGTGTGTGACCAGTGGACTGAGCACACTTGTACGGCAGCTATTTCTCAACCAGCAAGATATCCGCGATCAATGACTGGTGTGTGACCAGTGGACTGAGCACACTTGTACGGCAGCTATTTCTCAACCAGCAAGATATCGGCGATCAATGACTGGTGTGTGACCAGTGGACTGAGCACACTTGTACGGCAGCTATTTCTCAACCAGTAAGATATCGGCGAACAATGACTGGTGTGTGACCAGTGGACTGAGCACACTTGTACGGCAGCTATTTCTCAACCAGTAAGATATCGGCGAACAATGACTGGTGTGTGACCAGTGGACTGAGCACACTTGTACGGCAGCTATTTCTCAACCAGTAAGATAACGGCGAACAATGACTGGTGTGTGACCAGTGGACTGAGCACACTTGTACGGCAGCTATTTCTCAACCAGTAAGATATCGGCGAACAATGACTGGTGTGTGACCAGTCGACTGAGCACACTTGTACGGCAGCTATTTCTCAACCAGTAAGATATCGGCGATCAATGACTGGTGTGTGACCAGTGGACTGAGCACACTTGTACGGCAGCTATTTCTCAACCAGTAATGTATCGGCGATCAATGACTGGTGTGTGACCAGTGGACTGAGCACACTTGTGCGGCAGCTATTTCTCAACCAGTAAGGTATCGGCGATCAATGACTGGTGTGTGACCAGTGGACTGAGCACACTTGTACGGCAGCTATTTCTCAACCAGTAAGGTATCGGCGATCAATGACTGGTGTGTGACCAGTGGACTGAGCACACTTGTACGGCAGCTATTTCTCAACCAGTAAGGTATCGGCGATCAATGACTGGTGTGTGACCAGTGGACTGAGCACACTTGTACGGCAGCTATTTCTCAACCATTAAGGTATCGGCGATCAATGACTGGTGTGTGACCAGTGGACTGAGCACACTTGTACGGCAGCTATTTCTCAACCAGTAAGGTATCGGCGATCAATGACTGGTGTGTGACCAGTGGACTGAGCACACTTGTACGGCAGCTATTTCTCAACCAGTAAGGTATCGGCGATCAATGACTGGTGTGTGACCAGTGGACTGAGCACACTTGTACGGCAGCTATTTCTCAACCAGTAAGGTATCGGCGATCAATGACTGGTGTGTGACCAGTGGACTGAGCACACTTGTACGGCAGCTATTTCTCAACCAGTAAGGTATCGGCGATCAATGACTGGTGTGTGACCAGTGGACTGAGCACACTTGTACGGCAGCTATTTCTCAACCAGTAAGATATCGGCGATCAATGACTGATGTGTGACCAGTGGACTGAGCACACTTGTACGGCAGCTATTTCTCAACCAGTAAGATATCGGCGATCAATGACTGATGTGTGACCAGTGGACTGAGCACACTTGTACGGCAGCTATTTCTCAACCAGTAAGATATCGCCGATCAATGACTGATGTGTGACCAAAGGACTGAGCACACTTGTACGGCAGCTATTTCTCAACCAGTAAGATATCGGCGATCAATGACTGATGTGTGACCAATGGACTGAGCACACTTGTACGGCAGCTATTTCTCAACCAGTAAGATATCGGCGATCAATGACTGATGTGTGACCAATGGACTGAGTACACTTGTACGGCAGCTATTTCTCAACCAGTAAGATAGTGGTGATCAATGACTGATGTGTGACCAATGGACGGAGTACACTTGTACGGCAGCTATTTCTCAACCAGTAAGATATTGGTGATCAATGACTGATGTGTGACCAATGGACGGAGTACACTTGTACGGCAGCTATTTCTCAACCAGTAAGATATTGGTGATCAATGACTGATGTGTGACCAATGGACGGAGTACACTTGTACGGCAACTATCAACCAATAAGATATCATATTTTTGGAAAACAAATAATAAATGAGCAACAATGAACAACTCAAGACACTCAGCTCATTTATGGAACATTTAAATACATCTTTTTAAAAATATCTTTTAAAATTAGTAATAACTTAAATATATCACTTCCCCGTGTTTTTAGTGGTGACTGAGATATATTATTAATTTTATGTAAAGCGTTCGAGAGCATTTTATCTTAGATTGTTACTAAACTTATGTCTTACTTTATAAAGTGCCATATATCTGGGACCAGCCTATTCATAGGTGTGTACAAAACGTACATGCAATCATAAAATAATACATATATATATATAAATGGTTTCAGGCGCAATATACATTCCTATTATTAATATTATTATTATAACATTAATTTGTATGTTGAATGACATTTCCAGCTCACCATCTTGCTTAAATAGCAAGATTACAACATGACATATTGACGCAAATTAAAAAAAGTTGCATTACACTACCACTTTTGTTAGCATTTTCTAGTTTTTTTTTATCCAAGGCGTTTTTCCTAAAATATTTTATGTAATACGTTTTTGTTTATTGCATATATAAGATAATTACCTAAACACCTCGATCTAGTTCCAATACATAATAATTTATCATGTTTGGGATGAAAGCTTAAACAAATTGCTTAAAACTCCATCCTCAACTGATTTAGCCTATCGCGAATCCGGTTCGTTGATTCCAAATATATAGTGGGCTGTGCACCAAAAAGAAATAATAAAGACTAACCATGTGCAAGCAAAACCAAGAATATCACGTCTGGTTTATTCAGAATGTGTTCTAAAAGTGGGAGATTATGGTCATTTCTCCGACTGACTGAGACCTGACATGTTAACAAGCGTGACCGATAAACGTAAGCGCAGTTCTATGAAATCGGGGTGACCTAGACTACAAGTGATGTATTAAGGGAGACCGGCATACACAGAACCAACGCAACTTCTCAAACAAACGTGTTAATTTGCCAGAAGTAGGACTAGTTTAGTAAACAAAGTCTAAAATGTGTTACATAAGTTGAGTTTGGATGCAAATAGCATGGCCATATTTTATTGCAATGTATATGAATAGGTGTATGCAACTATATTTTCATTTGGCGACAAATATTGCCAGAATACCACACTCATGACGTAGGGTTATCTAACATTAAGGCACAGCCCATGAAATTGAGATGTTATGTGTTGAACAAGGTTTTCCTAGTAAACCACTGGCGTGATATTCATTATTGTAGTTACAAATGGTTATGTTTTAGGAACTCTTATAGGTGCACAGGCCGAAAAAGATAACTTTTTTGCTTAAAATAATATGCATATTTTTGTTCAGATGATCGAAAGAATTGACTTTTAGTAGTTACATCTGGTAAGATTCAACATAGTGGATTTCCAAAACGGTAAACATTTTATGGGGTCAAGGCCGGTCATGGGTGTAACTTCCATCCTCTCACCAATCACATGACAAAGTTATGACATTTCTTGAAGAGCAAAATTCTTAAGTTTTCAGAATTTCCGTTTTCACTTCAATAAATATGGGATCAAGTTTTACATAATTTAATAGTCGGTCTGATGATTGCACAACAACTACATACAAAAGTTGCAAGAACAAGCCAGCATCACGTAGTGGATACTAGGTGGGTTTGAATTTTCGCAACATAAATTTATAATGAAACGAGCAAAAAAATTTCTAATTGAAGAGGGACCATTAAGCACAACTATGAGCATTTGAAATGCATGAACACTAATAAATAAACGAGCACTGTGTTCAATATAGTGCTTAAATACTAATTCTCCTGTATCATCTGTAACATTTGAGTAACAAGTATTTCCTTCCTCATGTAACTGATTCCATATAAACACCAAATTACTTTCCAGTAATTTATTATTATAATTTAATTAAAACACATATCGTGCTTAAAAGCACATATACTAAAACAATACATAGTAAAATTGGTTAAGGAAAACTATAAAATATATAATAATAATATATCAATCCAAAATAATCAATTTAAATTAAGCTGGTGTTTACTGTAGACTCCTGTGTTAGCCGAAGACTGGGCTGTTTGGAGTATAATTACTTGAGACTTCAGATTGTCTTGTGTATCCCTCCCACCAGAGGATGATAACACCATAAGTGTAATCGATTACACCACAAGTGTAATTGATTACGGTTACAATTACTTTAAAAATGTAGGAGTTCTAAATCATAATTGTTGTATGACTTGTTAGTTCCTATCATATTAGAGCAACATATGAAGATAATGCGAGTACAATGTTATAACTCCTAAAACACTAAAACACTGCGATGCGTATCTTCATGATAATTATACAATGAGTAATACTCAAGGAATTAATGAGGTTGGCAGGTCAAGCAGCACTATTAAGAAATATATGTTTCATATTATTTAGTGTTTGTATTGTCAACAAAGATAAACGCTTCCAAGAACATTAAAATAACGCCAACACTGTCTCCGTATGTCACCAAGGAGAGGAATAAACACATGGAAGGTGGTAATGGTCGGGGCAACATTTGATGACCTGTATCTGGAATGGAATGGTCAATTCTCACGGTAACATTGATTCATGACCATAAACAACATGTCAAGTTTCGTCAAAATCAAAGTTTTGTAATTTTCTCTATTTAATATTATTATTATTGGTGTACATGAAACAAAGCTGTTATGGGATTATGCTAGCAATGCCACTTCTGTCTAGTCTGATGATACATGTGTGACTGGAAGTTTAAAAACGGACTTATTTAACGTTTTCGGAATAAAAGAACGTACATAGGTTTGTGAAACATATTTTGGTATAATACAATATGGAACACATTTGGAACACATCAGTAACTTATAATATATGCAACTATTCGTAATAATCCCCACAGGAAAGTTAATGAATTCATAATATCAAGTTTAACAATTCTGATTTGTTGGGCCCCTGAGCTCGGGTTCCGGAGGATTTAGGCCCTTTAGAAGTGGCATTATTATGTTATATTATATTATTTTATACTAGTTATTTTTGTCAAAAAACCACCCTCTACAAGTTCTAATTATATTAATACTCTGGCATGTCATTGCACCGCACCGCTAGGGAGCTGCCTGTGTTGGTTGGTCACTTGGAGGAGGGTGGACACATAATGGTCAAATGACACTGGATTCGCATTCAGGCATAAGTGGGCAGAACAAAACTAAGATATCCGCTAAATGTCCAATCATCGGCTACTGATTGGCTCAGTTGGTTGGTTAACCAGAGTGGTGTGACTCGTTCCATGGTAGTGGTTGAGCCTCCCACGTGGGAAAATTTTCCCAACTTTCTTAACCATTCAAATCAGTACCCATGATGCCTCACTTCATTGTGGGATGCACACATGATGTCAGAGTACGCTTACCCTCGTGCTTGAATCGTCACTGTCATATTACTTTGTCATCCCACACACCACTTAATATCTATCCTGGGCATAGGGATAGAATTGGTATATGTTGTGCTCTTTTGTATAGATTTATACAATATGGACATTTCTAAGAATGAAAACTTGAAATAACACAACAGGTTTAGCTGCATTATAAATGACACCACGATGAGTGGGAACCTCCCCATCAATAAAATATCTATTAAACGAGTTGCCAATTTAGGGTTTGTTTGTTTGTTTGTTTGTTGCAGGATCCAAATGTCTACCGTGGACCTATGTTGGGCTCTTGTCCGTAGTCACGCTGATCATTGCTGTCTTTCTATATGGTAAGATGTGGTTACATATAATATTA
>BSQZ01000238.1:0-10000 GCA_033239005.1 Lamellibrachia satsuma | reverse complement strand
AATTGGTCCCGCTGGTTAACATGTCAGTCCTCGGTCATTCAGAGAAATGACCAGATTCTCCAACTTTTAGAACACATTCTGAGTAAACCACTGGCGTTATATTCTTGATTTTAGTTGTACGTGGTTAGATTTTAGCATCTCTTAGGTTCACAGGCCCCAAACCATGACTTTTGTTTCACTTTAAACTGATGAAACCTCTAGGTATTTCAAAACAAATGTTTGTTTTGCAGGACACTTTGAGGGTCTTGACCACAAAGTACAGGGTGTAGAAGGTAAGTTACAATAACCCAATTAGAAATATGCATGTGTGCGTGTGTGTGTTTGTGTGTTGGGGGTGCATGCGTGCGTGTATGTTTTCTTTATAGATATGTTTGTCTCTAAGATCTGTTGAAATGTTTCTGGGGTATATTTGTATTGTACTTTAATGATGCTTCTGACTATGAGGGCACTGTTGATACAAGAATGGCAATATATTTGAAACTGTTAGACAGAAATACCCATGTTTTTATAACTTTCCATAAATAGTGTATTTCCTTTTTTGTAATTTGCTGAAAATTGCATCAGTCACAAATGGTAAAGAAAAAAACAAACACTTATTAAAGTGTGCTTCTCTGTGAATTATTGTTCCCTATAGAAGCAAAATGCTTAATCTCCTGTGTCTATTAATTCCATCTGATATTATGTTTCCTGCATTGTCAGCAGTGGTTCGACCTTATATCGTAGTTTCTTTGTTATCCTGATATCAACATATCTGGTAGAAACTGTTCTTGCTTATGTTGACCCATCATTTAATATAATATTATTAAGCTTCAAAAATAGAAACAGCGGACAGCCTATCCATAAGATAGACCACGCGCACGCACGTGCACGCACGCGCATGCACGCACACACAATGATAATTATATCAATGTTTTAGGACAACTTGTGAAGCATGATGGACGCTTACAAGACCACGACCAACGCCTTAGTGAAGTTCAAAGTAAGTATATATATATATATATATATATATATATATATATATATATATATATATATATCAATGACTTGGGTGACAATATAACAAGTAACATACTCAAATTTGCAGATGACACAAAAGTGTTTAGAAAGGTTAACATTGATGGTGATAAACAACATTTACAAAATGATCTAGACAGATTAGTGAAATGGTCTGAGAATTGGCAGATGTTGTTCAATTTTTTGAAATGTAAATGCCTACATACAGGACATGGGAACATGGATGTAAACTTTAAAATGGGAGATACTGTTTTGGGTACTACAGTAAAAGAAAAGGACTTAGGAGTTACAATAAGCGCTGATATGAAAGTTTCAGAGCAGTGTGGTATTGCAGCTTCAAAGGGTAATCAAATTCTTGGGTTGATTAGGAGAAACATAACTTACAAGGATAAAAAGCTAATTATACCTCTGTATAAAGCAATAGTTAGACCTCATTTAGAATACTGTATACAAGCGTGGAGATCATATCGTAAGAAGGATATAGATACGCTTGAACACATACAGAGGAGAGCAACTAAAATTATTCCAGAACTGAGAGACCTTTGTTATGAAGAACGCCTGACAGAATGTGGTTTAACAACTCTAGAGACAAGGAGGTTAAGAGGAGATCAGATTGAAGTTTTTAAGATATTGAATGGGTATGAAAATATTGATAGAAATATGTTTTTTTTCTCTCAAGAAAGATAGCAGAACTAGAGGACATGATGAAAAGTTAGTAAAGGATTAGTGTATATTGGATATCGGGAAGTACTCATTCTCACAGAGGACAGTAAATTAATGGAACAAATTGTCTACAGATTGTGTAACCGCTAGCAGCGTGAATATGTTTAAAAACAAGTTGGACACATATCTCAGTAGGGCGGGTTACACGTAGACAAACACTGATGGACTCTCGATAAGCCAATGGCTTCCTTGTCCACTTGCCATCTGGGCCTTTGGCTTGGATGGCAAATATTGTTAAATCTTGTTAATAAGAACTTCTCATAAATAGTATACTTTTTTGTTGTTGTGATTTGATGAAACTTGCCTCAATCACAAATGGTGAAAAAAAACACTTATTAAGGTGTGCCTCTATGAGGAACTATAGTTCCCTATAGAAGCACAATACATAATATCCTTTTTCTGTTAATTCCATCTGATATTATGTTTCCAGCATTGTCTCCAGTGGTTCGACCTTATATCATAGTTTCTTTGTTTTCCTGATATGAGCATATCTTGTAGAAACTCTATTCTCTATTCTTTCTTATCTTGACCCATCATTTAATATGTTGAGGTTCAATAACAGAAACAGTGGACAGTCTATCAGTCGGATAGACTGCATGCACGCACACATGCAAGCACGCACGCACGCACGCACGCACGCATGCACACACAGTGACAGTTATAACAATGTTTTAGGTCAATTTGTAGAGCATGATGGACGCTTACAAAACCATGACCGCCGCCTTGGTAAAGTTCAAAGTAAGACAAGTTTTATAGGCTATATTGTTTATGGAATAATATTTTGAGGCCAAAATTACATCATGCTACATGTTACGTTCTGAAATACATTGTGTTACTTCCATTGAACATGAAACATAATATGAAACCCAGAAACAATAATATGAAACCCAGAAACAATAATATGAAACCCAGAAACCATGGTACATGTATGAAACATTGCATATAATGTGAACCGGAAAACTCTACCAGTGGCGCCACACAGTGAATGTAATGTAACTAACTCACGATTTCACCCAAACTCCCCGACAGAGGCGCCACTCAGCCTGTCACCACTGCCACAACTTGATTATGAATTCAACATGGACAGTGCTGAATGGTATGTTGGCTGGGCAACACGATTTTTGCTTACGACTTGATACGTTATTGCGACATTGTGTGGCGCGACTGGTGGGGAGTTTGTTGGTTCACATTATGGTTTCTGGGTTTCATATTATGGTGTCGGGTTTCGTATTATGTTTCATGCACAATGAAGTATCACAATGCAATTTGGAATGTAGCATTTTGCAATTTTTGTGATTAATTGTTACACTTAAATGAATTGTTATCCAACACTTATAATTGTTTGTGTGAAATAAGTATTATTGAACAAATGTTGCTAGAGCATTGATTTATGATTCCATATTGTAAGGTTTACTATTATTGGCCTTGCTCGTGTAGTAGGGTATCACGTGATTGAAACAGTGTTATTTCATTATTGCCGGATGACAAGTATGCAAACTGAATTGGTCCCGCTGGTTAACATGTCAGCCCTTGGTCATTCAGAGAAATGACCAGATTCTCCAACTTTTAGAACACATTCTGAGTAAACCACTGGCGTTATATTCTTGATTTTAGTTGTACGTGGTTAGATTTTAGCATCTCTTAGGTTCACAGGCCCCAAACCATGACTTTTGTTTCACTTTAAACTGATGAAACCTCTAGGTATTTCAAAACAAATGTTTGTTTTGCAGGACACTTTGAGGGTCTTGACCACAAAGTACAGGGTGTAGAAGGTAAGTTACAATAACCCAATTAGAAATATGCATGTGTGCGTGTGTGTGTTTGTGTGTTGGGGTGCATGCGTGCGTGTATGTTTTCTTTATAGATATGTTTGTCTCTAAGATCTGTTGAAATGTTTCTGGGGTATATTTGTATTGTACTTTAATGATGCTTCTGACTATGAGGGCACTGTTGATACAAGAATGGCAATATATTTGAAACTGTTAGACAGAAATACCCATGTTTTTATAACTTTCCATAAATAGTGTATTTCCTTTTTTGTAATTTGCTGAAAATTGCATCAGTCACAAATGGTAAAGAAAAAAACAAACACTTATTAAAGTGTGCTTCTCTGTGAATTATTGTTCCCTATAGAAGCAAAATGCTTAATCTCCTGTGTCTATTAATTCCATCTATTATGTTTCCTGCATTGTCAGCAGCGGTTCAACCTTATATCGTAGTTTCTTTGTTATCCTGATATCAACATATCTGGTAGAAACTGTTCTTGCTTATGTTGACCCATCATTTAATATAATATTATTAAGCTTCAAAAATAGAAACAGCGGACAGCCTATCCATAAGATAGACCACGCGCACGCATGCGTGCACGCACGCGCATGCACGCACACACAATGATAATTATATCAATGTTTTAGGACAACTTGTGAAGCATGATGGACGCTTACAAGACCACGACCAACGCCTTAGTGAAGTTCAAAGTAAGTATATATATATATATATATATATATATATATATATATATATATATATATATATATATATCAATGACTTGGGTGACAATATAACAAGTAACATACTCAAATTTGCAGATGACACAAAAGTGTTTAGAAAGGTTAACACCGATGGTGATAAACAACATTTATAAAATGATCTAGACAGATTAATGAAATGGTCTGAGAATTGGCAGATGTTGTTCAATTTTTTGAAATGTAAATGCCTACATACAGGACATGGGAACATGGATGTAAACTTTAAAATGGGAGATACTGTTTTGGGTACTACAGTAAAAGAAAAGGACTTAGGAGTTACAATAAGCGCTGATATGAAAGTTTCAGAGCAGTGTGGTATTGCAGCTTCAAAGGGTAATCAAATTCTTGGATTGATTAGGAGAAACATAACTTACAAGGATAAAAAGCTAATTATACCTCTGTATAAAGCAATAGTTAGACCTCATTTAGAATACTGTATACAAGCGTGGAGATCATATCGTAAGAAAGATATAGATACGCTTGAACGCATACAAAGGAGAGCAACTAAAATGATTCCAGAACTGAGAGACCTTTGTTATGAAGAACACCTGACAGAATGTGGTTTAACAACTCTAGAGACAAGGAGGTTAAGAGGAGATCAGATTGAAGTTTTTAAGATATTGAATGGGTATGAAAATATTGATAGAAATATGTTTTTTTTCTCTCAAGAAAGATAGCAGAACTAGAGGACATGATGAAAAGTTAGTAAAGGATTAGTGTATATTGGATATCAGGAAGTACTCATTCTCACAGAGGACAGTAAATTAATGGAACAAATTGTCTACAGATTGTGTAACCGCTAGCAGCGTGAATATGTTTAAAAACAAGTTGGACACATATCTCAGTAGGGCGGGTTACACGTAGACGAACACTGATGGACTCTCGATAAGCCAATGGCTTCCTTGTCCACTTGCCATCTGGGCCTTTGGCTTGGATGGCAAATATTGTTAAATCTTGTTAATAAGAACTTCTCATAAATAGTATACTTTTTTGTTGTTGTGATTTGATGAAACTTGCCTCAATCACAAATGGTGAAGAAAAAAACACTTATTAAGGTGTGCCTCTATGAGGAACTATAGTTCCCTATAGAAGCACAATACATAATATCCTTTTTCTGTTAATTCCATCTGATATTATGTTTCCAGCATTGTCTCCAGTGGTTCGACCTTATATCATAGTTTCTTTGTTTTCCTGATATGAGCATATCTTGTAGAAACTCTATTCTCTATTCTTTCTTATCTTGACCCATCATTTAATATGTTGAGGTTCAATAACAGAAACAGTGGACAGTCTATCAGTCGGATAGACTGCATGCACGCACACATGCAAGCACGCACGCACGCACGCACGCACGCATGCACACACAGTGACAGTTATAACAATGTTTTAGGTCAATTTGTAGAGCATGATGGACGCTTACAAAACCATGACCGCCGCCTTGGTAAAGTTCAAAGTAAGACAAGTTTTATAGGCTATATTGTTTATGGAATAATATTTTGAGGCCAAAATTACATCATGCTACATGTTACATTCTGAAATACATTGTGTTACTTCCATTGAACATGAAACATAATATGAAACCCAGAAACAATAATATGAAACCCAGAAACAATAATATGAAACCCAGAAACCATGGTACATGTATGAAACATTGCATATAATGTGAACCGGAAAACTCTCTACCAGTGGCGCCACACAGTGAATGTAATGTAACTAACTCACGATTTCACCCAAACTCCCCGACAGAGGCGCCACTCAGCCTGTCACCACTGCCACAACTTGATTATGAATTCAACATGGACAGTGCTGAATGGTATGTTGGCTGGGCAACACGATTTTTGCTTACGACTTGATACGTTATTGCGACATTGTGTGGCGCGACTGGTGGGGAGTTTGTTGGTTCACATTATGGTTTCTGGGTTTCATATTATGGTGTCGGGTTTCGTATTATGTTTCATGCACAATGAAGTATCACAATGCAATTTGGAATGTAGCATTTTGCAATTTTTGTGATTAATTGTTACACTTAAATGAATTGTTATCCAACACTTATAATTGTTTGTGTGAAATAAGTATTATTGAACAAATGTTGCTAGAGCATTGATTTATGTTTCCATATTGTAAGGTTTACTATTAATGGCCTTGCTCGTGTAGTAGGGTATCACGTGATTGAAACAGTGTTATTTCATTATTGCCGGATGACAAGTATGCAAACTGAATTGGTCCCGCTGGTTAACATGTCAGCCCTTGGTCATTCAGAGAAATGACCAGATTCTCCAACTTTTAGAACACATTCTGAGTAAACCACTGGCGTTATATTCTTGATTTTAGTTGTACGTGGTTAGATTTTAGCATCTCTTAGGTTCACAGGCCCCAAACCATGACTTTTGTTTCACTTTAAACTGATGAAACCTCTAGGTATTTCAAAACAAATGTTTGTTTTGCAGGACACTTTGAGGGTCTTGACCACAAAGTACAGGGTGTAGAAGGTAAGTTACAATAACCCAATTAGAAATATGCATGTGTGCGTGTGTGTGTTTGTGTGTTGGGGGTGCATGCGTGCGTGTATGTTTTCTTTATAGATATGCTTGTCTCTAAGTTATGTTGAAATGTTTCTGGGGTATATTTGTATTGTACTTTAATGATGCTTTTGACTCTGAGTGCACTGTTCATACAATAATGGCAATATATTTGAAACTGTTGATCAGAAATACCCATGTTTTTATAATAGCTTTCCATAAATAGTGTACTTTCTTTTTTGTAATTTGCTGAGAATTGTGTCAGCCACAAATGGTAAAGAAAAAAACAAACACTTACTAAAGTGTGTTTCTCTGTGAATTATAGTTCCCTATAGAAGCAAAATGCTTAATCTCCTGTGTCTATTAATTCCATCTGATATTATGTTTCCTGCATGTCAGCAGCGGTTCAACCTTATATCGTAGTTTCTTTGTTATCCTGATATCAACATATCTGGTAGAAACTGTTCTTGCTTATGTTGACCCATCATTTAATATAATATTATTAAGCTTCAAAAATAGAAACAGCGGACAGTCTGTCCATCAGATAGACCACGCGCATGCACGTGCACGCACCCGCATGCACGCACACACAATGGTAATTATATCAATGTTTTAGGACAACTTGTGGAGCATGATGGACGCTTACAAGACCACGACCAACGCCTTAGTGAAGTTCAAGGTAAGACAGGTTTTATAAGCATTATTGTTTATGGAATGATATTTTGGGGCCACAATTACATCATGCTACATCCTATGTTCCAAAATAAATTGTGATACTACCATTGTGCACGAAACATTATATATGAAACCCAGAAACAATAATATGAAACCCGACTTAAAATGAATTGTTATCCAACATTTATGCCAAAGCATTTATTTATGATTCCATGTAGTAAGGTTTACTATTACTGGCCTTGCTCGTGTAGTAGGGTATCACATGATTGAGACAGTGTTATTTAATTATTGCTGTATGACAAATAATCAAACTGAATTGGCTTCCATAACTCATAATATTATATGCACACATACAAGCACACGTATGCATATACTCATCTATGTACACATGCATATAAATTGTGATATATACATATTATGCATAAGTACATGTATACACATGTTTCCATGCATGCCTTCATTTCTGCCTGTCTGTATACAGACATGCATGCATGTATGTAAGTGTGTTTACGTGCGTGCATGTATGTATGTATATATATATATATATATATATATATATATATATATATAAAACATATTGTTTATGGAATATGCCACATTTTAGACATTATAATGAAGCTAGTCTTTTAGTTGTAGATGACATAATGATTATGCTTAAATGTTTCTGGGTATATTTGTCTTATAACGTAAATCGTATAACCGTTTACTGCCATGTTTTGTGTTATCATAGCTGCATACATGAGTGACTCATTAATAACACAACATTGCTCTGTATCAAACTGTCACTGAGTAAACGAGCTATAGTGGCAGTTATATCTGCTGTTGTCAGTTTAAATGCACCCTAGACTGAACTGACAACAGTTATATCTGATGTTGTCAGTTTAAATGCATCCTAGACTGAACTGACAACAACTATATCTGATGTCGGTTTAAATGCATCCTAGACTGAACTGACAACAGTTATATCTGATGTTGTCAGTTTAAATGCATCCTAGACTGAACTGACAACAGTTATATCTGATGTCGGTTTAAATGCATCCTAGACTGAACTTACAACAGTTATATCTGATGTTGTCGGTTTAAATGCATCCTAGACTGAACTGACAACAGTTATATCTGATGTTGTCGGTTTAAATGCATCCTAGACTGAACTGACAACAGTTATATCTCATGTTGTCAGTTTAAATGCATCCTAGACTGAACTGACAACAGTTATATCTGATGCATGTTGGTTTAAATGCATCCTAGACTGAACTGGCAACAGTTATATCTGATGTTGTCAGTTTAAATGCATCCTAGACTGAACTGGCAACAGTTATATCTGATGCTGTCGGTTTAAACGCACCCTAGATTGAACTGACAACAGTTATATCTGATGCTGTCGGTTTAAATACATCCTAGACTGAACTGACAACAGTTATATCTGATGCTGTCGGTTTAAATGCATCCTAGACTGAACTGACAACAGTTATATCTGATGCTGTCGGTTTAAATGCACCGTAGACTGAACTGACAACAGTTATATCTGATGCCGTCGGTTTAAATGCACCCTTGACTGAACTGACAACAGTTATATCTGATGCTGTCGGTTTAAATGCATCCTAGACTGAACTGAAAACAGTTATATCTGATGCCGTCGGTTTAAACTGAACTGACAACAGTTCTCATTTAAAGTGGAGCACAAGTCATGGTTGTCAGCCTATGCACCTACAGGAGTTACTAAAACATAACTATTTGGAACTACAATGAAGAATATCACGCCATTGGCTTACCAGGAAAACCTTGTTGACCACACAGCATCTTAATTCCATGGGCGAGTGTGGTATTATGGCAATATTTGCTCGCCAAAAGAAAATATATTTGTATACACCTATTCCTATTCTTGCCAATAGGACATGGCCATGCTGTTTACGTCCAATCTCAACTGATGTAACATATTTTGTCCTTTGTTTACTAAACTATTTTTCATTCTGGCAAAATAACACCTTTGTTTTAGAGTTCTTTGGTTTTATGTATGCCGGCCTCTCATAATATGTCACCTAAGCCTTGTTTACCCCAGCTTGGTAAGACTGCACATGCGCTTATCTGTCCTACTGGTTAACATGTCAGCCCTCGGTCATTTGGAGAAATGACCAGATTCTCCAACTTTTAAAACACATTCTCTGAGTAAACCACTGGCGTTATATTCTTGATTTTAGTTGTACATGGTTAGATTTTAGCATCTCTTAGGTTCACAGCCCCCAAACCATGATTTTTGTTTCACTTTAAACTGTTGAAATCTCTAGGTATTTCAAAACAAATGTTTGTTTCAGGAGGCATCCTGGATAACGCAGGACACTTTGAGGGTCTTGACCACAGAGTACAGGGTGTAGAAGGTAAGTTACAATAACCCAATTAGAAATATGCATGTGTGTGCGTGTGTATGTGTTGGGGGTGCATGCGTGTATGCGTGCGTGTATGTTTTCTTTATAGATATGCTTGTCTCTAAGTTATGTTGAAATGTTTCTGGGGTATATTTGTATTGTACTTTAATGATGCTTT
>BSQZ01000237.1:0-49372 GCA_033239005.1 Lamellibrachia satsuma | reverse complement strand
ATGCAAAAATACTAAGTACTTACGTCTGATCTTGCATGACTGCGTCTACCTTGTTGAAAGTCAGGTGTCTGCATAGGAATACACACATTATGTGTTATGTTGTTTATAAATTATGGAAATTATATATATATATATATATATATATATATATATATATATATATATATATATATATATATATATATATATATATATATGTGTATGTGTTTGGACGATGTAGTTACACATTTGTTATAACCATGATTTACTAATGTAATACACGATTTGCACTGATCACTACTTTGATATGTGAGAAATTGTTGTAAATTGTTGTATTGCAACAGGTTATTCACTTCACGGTTGTTGATTAATAATAATTCGGTATTATTCACTTTCCACCCCGTCCTATATATATATATATATATATATATATATATATATATATATATATATATATATATATATATATATATATATATATATATATATATATATATATATATATATATATATATATATATATATATATATATATATATATATATATATATATATATATATATATATATATATATATATATGTCAATGCCTCTTTTTTGGCTTGTTGGATACCCAGAAGGAGGCAAACCCCAGGAAGCTCTGGTAATTTGACCGCAGCCGCATGATCGGGATCAAATAGCTGGCCCATGACCGCAGTCTGGTCACGTAAATTATCCGTGTCTCGCAGTCAGTTCTCAGGGTGTTACAGCTGCCCCCAGAGAGATCTGGTCGGATTGTCTTATTTTATTGCCGTGACAAAAAAATAAATATAATTATATAATTTCTTACATATGTTGTGTTGTGCTGTCATCAACATGAATTAGCTTGTACGTTTCAATATATTGGCTGCAATTGATTGACACTGTTTTCTATTAACCTTTACTTTAGTTTAATTACAACGGTGGGGCGCGGTGGTCGTATGGTAGAGTGTCGGGCATTCGGTCGAAGGGACCGGGTTTCGAAACCACCTCCGCCGTTTCGAAGCTTGGCCAATTTCATTCACCCCACTTTACCCGTGTCTTTCGGAAGAGACACTAAAAGCCGTTGGTCCCTTCTATCTGGTTATGCCAGGGGAAGATCCCATGCAAAAAATATGTGATGGTCTCACTAACTCTAGAGAATAACACTCTTAAAAACCAGGAGGACAACATTGAAAATAAGTATAATTGGTGTGCTTTATTTTGTTATCTTCAGTATTACGGGATGCCGTAATTTTATATTTTATGAAATACGTCACCTAAATCCGTCATTATTGTGTAAATTTATAGGCAGCGACTTCAAATATTGTACTTCTGGTCTTCACTGACATTTTGAAACAGCCATTTATAAATATGGCGCCATTAGCAAACTATTTTCTCCATATCTTAAGAATTATGTCACCATAACTTTAGTATACAATATTGATTTTCGGGGGTATCGGTTTCAAATGTTTTCCATTTGACCTTCTGTGACATTCATATCAGCCATTTAGGGCACAATCACACAATATATACTGATACTTGTAACAATATTATGCAATAAAGAACTTACCTCTGCCCTTGCTTGACTGCGATCCCTTTGGTCATGATCAGGGGCCTGTATAATAATAAGCACATTAACTGGTGGGTTAGTATAAGCGTCAATTTGGATGATTAAACATATTATTTGGAATCATTTGTGTTTGTGATTCCATTGGACAAATGAGACCACAACACTTAGCCTGAATAATCGAGATTACGGACCGCGGCCGGTCTAGACCAGTCCAAACCGGTCGTTGGAAATCGTGTCACGCAATGTGCTAAAACGTTTCTTTATTGAGAACAAACTGAATTTCACACATACATTAACCTTTTGATTATCTAAACAATAACTATATATTTAAATGGACAAATAATTTTAAAAGGTAAATATGCTTATTCGCACTTAGAGGTTAAACAAAATAAAATGTCACGTGAACATATAATTAGCAAACTGGAAACATTTTCTTGAAAAAGCTTTAACTGTCTCACCACACCTATGCCTAAACATTATTATATCCCAAGAGGCCACCACGCTTGCAACTTTCATATGCTACTTGCACAAAACGTAAACTAAGAAAAAAACATTTAATATGAAAACATATAAAAAACCTTTATATGCTAACATCTGTGTCAACATATATTGTTTTTAACCAAATGGGGATGTTGGTAACGAATGTTTTGTCTATTTAAATGTGGGTATATTCCATATTAGAAAACAGTGACTAATCAGGTACAACCAAATAATTAAAATCATATGTGTTTAACCATATGAGGATGTTTGTATAGAATGTGTTATCCATTTAAATGTGGGTGTATTCCATACCAACAACTTCCGCATTCTACTTGCACAAAACGTAAACTAAATAAATCCTACGAATGTTGTCTGTCGTGGATTTAGATATGTCAAATCACAATCACACAATATATATTGACAACTGTAACACTACTATGCAAAAAATACTAAGTACTTACGTCTGATCTTGCATGACTGCGTCTACCTTGTTGAAAGTCAGGTGTCTGCATAGGAATACACACATTATGTGTTATGTTGTTTATAAATTATGGAAATTATATATATATATATATATATATATATATATATATATATATATATATATATATATATATATATATATATATATATTTAATTGATTAAATTACTTAAACTATTAAATTAAATACATCAATTTACAATTTAAAAAAACTTTGGTAAAAAAAATATTAAATGTATCAATAAATTATCAATAAATATACAAATAAATTAATTAATTAAATTAAAGCCATTGAGTAAAAGCCATACATTTATAATTTCTTTAACACCTAAATTCATACAGGCCTGTCAAGTTCAAAATGTTCACCATTACATAGATTTTTCTTGACATGTTTTATAAACAGTGTTTTAAAACATTCTACAGATTTATAATATGTAGTGTCTTACATTTACCCTCCTCTATATGAAAGGTACGCTGCCCTTCAGACAGGTTGTTTTTTCTAACATGGATATTAGTACAGTCGCGGGTGTGATGGTTGTGCACACTATTGTCTAGTATGAATATATTTGAAAGGTAAGCTGAGGCAAACCCGTGAATGACAGTATACATTATTATCGTATTAAAATACCGTATGCGAACATCGATTGGTAACCATCCTAGGTTACAATATAGCGTTCCTGTTGAAACATGTCGTTTGTCTTTTACATTCAGAATTATATTTGGATATTGATTCATCGTTTATGAACATTCATCAGCAAAGATTGACCGCAGCTGCCCTATATCACGCACCCGTAGTCAATTATAGGATGTGCCATCCCTGTAAAATACAACTTCCGTGCATGTAGTGGTATTAATCGTTTCACCTGATTGAACTTGTGCATTCTGCAACGCCCTGATGTGTACGTGTGCCCTAAGTCGACCTATTTCCATTCCAAGTAGCTCCCTTAGTGTGCATGTGTGCACTAACGTGACCTATTTTCATTCCCAGTAGTACCCCTAGTAAGTATGTATGTACTAACTCGAACTATTTCCCTTCCAATTAGCGCCCTTGGCTTGCATGTGTGTACTCATTTTACCTATATTCATTCCAAGTAGTACCCTTATTGAGTGTATATGTAACCACATGCACAATAGGGGCGCTACTTGGAAGGGAAATAGTTCGAGTTAGTACATATTTGGCCGCTAGAAGGTGGTCGATGAGAAGGAAAATAGGTCGAGTTAGTTCATATAGGGTCACTAGAAACAAAGATTGAAAGAAATGTAGGTCAAGTTAGTACAAACATACACACTATCATCATGCAGAGTTTTTGTTAAGTGTGGCCATAGAAGGAACCATGAACCCCAAAGCAGGGACCATTATCATGATCAGCCTGTGGCCGAGTCACTACGTATCACAGACCACTGTTTGTGGATACACCAGGAACTTATATATAATATAATTGTACTTTAAATTTCAGGAGTTTAGTTTATATAGCAACAGGACATTACTGCTTTGCCTAATCAACTTTATATCCTAAATAGGTCAATAATGGCCATACACATATTCATGACCGTGTAGCAAATTAATGAAAGTATTACGAAATATCGCACAGCAACAAATAGCAACGGTTACCAATAGTTCATCGTTTTCCACAATTCATCACATAATTGTCCTGCTTTGGGGTTTGTTAAGGGTGGGGGGAGGTATTTCAAGGTTGATTTAACAGCACTTGCTTCAATATAAGGTCACGCTAAGAATTGCCGTCTGCTGGCCATATAGTTACGTAATTAATCATCCCCCTATAAACTACTAACTTACTAACGGGTGTTGTATTTACGTCTGTGAAGCTGGCCCTCTCTGGCCTCATTCTACACGAAATCGCGTTACACCATGTGACCCAAAGGCAACATCACGCGCGCAGCATGGCATATTTTCTACGTGACCGATAAATCTACTCATAAATAATTATTTGGAGCACATTTCTTCTGTTTCTTGACGCCCAAATGTAGGTTGTATGTCACGGAATACATTTGTGAAACGGTCAGTGCGTATTAGTTCAAAGTTATTAGTTCCGTAGCCAAAAGCAGCGCGTACGATTTTGAAAGGCGAGACATCCGCCCCAAGATCAATAGCGGGGCGGATGATTCTGCCTAGACAGTATAGTGCCAGACTAGGTCACTGGTAGGGTTTCGCCACGCGCCAGCAGCGTACTCTAACAAGTTCCGTAAAACTCTGGCAATAATGGAATATTCAGACCCTATTTAAGGATAATGATGGCCAAGTTCAGTGACTTTAACATTTCGGGACGATTTGTGACATGTAGTCGCAATACTCTTCTCTTTTAAGTTTCTTAAAATTGTTTCGTAATTCAGAAAATACTTGATAGTCAGTTAATGAATGTGAGCATTTATACGCTTTGTGTGCGTTGTCTTTCTCTTTTAGGGATGATATCATATCGTTATCATACCATATAGGGTACTTACGTCCGCGAATGTGGTTACGAGGAACACATTCGTTTATAGCAGCATACACAAAGTCATAAAATAAATCAAAATCATCGTCAATGCCGGTAGTGTCAGTGAGAAGCGACCATGGGCAACAATGCAATAAATGTCTTAGGTGTGTAAAATCTGCTTTGCAATAATTGTCCACAAAACGTTCCGCAAGTTCCTGCTTTGGTCGGCGTGAGCACAATAGTTCACAGTGCAGGGCGTCATGGGTGGATTTCACCGCCTTCTCTGTTTTTTAAAGTTCTGTCTATATAGATATATGCAAATAAGTTAATAGTACAGCAAAGTTTGCACAAACCATGTATGCTGCGAAAAATTATGTGAACATGAACAGGGGACGTCCAACGTTCTACACATTTCTGATAATGGTAGTAATTTTTCAGTGTGTGTAATAATTGTGTGTAAGTTAGTGATCAACAATTTACACCTAGAGTGTAGAGGCCTTGCAATAAGGTCACACAGCTCACAGGGATAAGCAATCAAAAGGCAATTGTCGGTAGACAAAAGACAGAGTGGAGCCCGTATATGTTAATTACGTGTCACTGTATAAACAATGGGCCGAGGCTGATCTGCATTTTGGCTCAGCCGTTGAGATTCCTAGCCGTTACAATTCAAATTACGGTTCCTGACATTGTCAACTTGCTACATTAATGCTGCCACGATTCCCCGACGGAGAGAGAAATAATACCGCAGTAGCCCCTCTGGAGTGAGGTGAACACTGTCACATAGAATCGATGGCAACATGGAAGTAAAGTGTTGGTGTTTTAACACAGACATGATAATATTTGGTATTGCTATGCGTGAACACAACCTTGTTAGTGTGTTGCTAAACAACTCTTCTTTCACTGCGAAATCTGCTGTCCTAGCTTTAAATCGTCCATCCCCCTGGGCAGCACAGGACAAAACGACACCGATTTTACTACAAAGTCGGTTACGCAGCGCCTGGCTAGCTGAAATAAGTCATGCTCTGATTGGGGTGCATCTGCACTTAAATTATCTATATCGCACGTGCTGACTTCAATCAAAGCCTGGAGGGCGAAGTCTCCTGTCGCTGGCCCGCGGTGTTGATCCGTGTGGCCTATCACAAGTCGTCAATCAAACACAATACAAATTCGTCAATAAAAAAAAACAGATACACCAGTCGTCAATCAAATCATCCCCCTATAAACTACTAACTTACTAACTATGTCTTAGTGACAGTGCAGGGCGTCACGGGTGGACTAATTTAATTTTAAAAAGACAGCAATATCACCTTCACGAAGAGGAAGGGTGCAGTACATGGGACACAATAATTGCAAGTGTACAAAGCATGTTTCGAAATGAACGCAAATAAATGTTTCCAAAGTGCATTTGACTGCGTTCGGACTTATCACATGTTTTAGTAGTTGTCTTGAAAATATCGTCATCCCACTTAGCTATTATTTATGTTTACAGTGATCTAAATATGACCTCATTATTGATTATGGGTTTCAAAAGCAATGTTCATTATAATAACTCCAGTAACTGTGATTGCACTGTGTCGTTTGAGATATATATATATATATATATATATATATATATATATATATATATATATATATATATATATATATATATATATATATATATATATATATATATATATATATATATACATATACATATACATATACATATACATATGTATATACATATATATCATATGGAATATATATGTATATATATATATATATATATATATATATGTAAAAAATAAAAATTCTTTTTCGGCTCCCAGTACAGTTAATTCAGATGAAACTATAACTTTGTTTGCGCCAGTATATATATACATATATACATTACGTTATTTTGGTCATCAACGTATATTTCGGCTGGTATTTTTAATTATCAAGTTTGCTTGCTGGGTTTCATGCAAACATAATGGCCACGTAACACATGTTAATATCTGATTACTCAGTGATGTATTGTAATGTCAAATTAACGCAACGCATTTCCTAATGTATTAATGTTGAATTTAGGATATTTCCTAAAGTAAACTATCGTATGAAAACGTAAACTACGCGGATAACACAAATATACCTCGTGCGGTGTACACTAGGCATCCAGCAGATATGTGTTGGTCATTGTTAGCAGAATGTATTTGTCTATGTTGGCTACTTGAATATATCTGAACCCTTTGTATTCTATAGTGAGATAGTGACAACGTAGTATTTATAAAACAGTAATGATCCAGCAAAATGCAGTAGTGACAATATTGATCCTCTGAGAGATGGTTAAAGATGGAAGACATATTTTTGTCACTTGTACCCTTTCGATTATTCTGGCAGACATACATTTTCATAATAACCTCATTAAAGTGTATACTAAATTAAAAAGAAAGTATGTCTGCCAGCCTATATTGCGGATATCATTTCATTAGATTCCTGCTGATAAAGCATCATACACGTTAACAAATATTTTAATGCGTTTTTTCACCACTACGATTGGCATTTCAAACAGAATTTGGGGTGCATTAAATATGCAAACAAATCAACACGAATGTCGAATAATGTTGATAGAACCTGACGTTTTTTGGTCGAGAGTGGTATATTTAAAAGACATGGTCTTTTTGTTCTTTCGTGATGCCATAAGACTTACGAACATACTTTATTTTATTTACACGTCCTTAAGCTTGGCGCCATTTCTAATACAAATGTGAGATTACTGCAGCGGAATATACCCCTACGTCAACATTAAATGCCGTTTTTTTTCTAATCAAAGATTGATAGAGCGTGACATTCAGACATACAATTCATTGTAATGCAAATTTTATGTTTTTATGTTTAACTTTATTATACATATTCTCTGATGCATTTTTCTGAACGGGAAACAATTGCGAGTCAATGGTAACTCAAAACGTTGGACGAAGTTTTATTACAGTTACAAGTCGACTTTGGTAGTAAATCGACAATACACTTATTAAACGGATCGACTGCGTTTGTCGATTTTTTCCAGAAAAAAGGATAACATTTTGCAATTTCACATAACTGTTGAGAAACATCTTAATGTTGAAATCAGTCCATCTCATATTCCGAGCCATTTCGTCCAACCAGTCTGCCGTCATCACTCTGAGCCCCACAAGGTCTCTTCCCGGCCGCAGCATGAAACCAGTCTCTTTTAAGTATGAGCGCAGCGCATCGCGAAGGTTAATGTTAGTGTCCTTGTGTCGGTTTGATCCCGATAGGTCAGTGCTTGCCCTATATGGACCGCATAACTGGTCAACCATCGCAATGTACACCAGGATACGTTTCTCTTATGGTATCTTGGGTCCGAACTTCCACATCTTGCATCGAGTCTGCAGGTCTTTGGTGCTGCAAAGTAGAGATCCAAAGGTTTTGTTGGATCTCCACTTCTCGTTTTCTCGCAGCTTACCACCAACATCACATGTATATAATGCATTCACGAGGATTACGTGGACGTTGGCAGTACTTGACTCGTTGAAAAAGAGGTTCTAATTGGACAGCTCAGTGCAAACGGTGGACATGACTAAGTGGAGTTGCTACAGCTCTTCGTCTACAAAGTCCACACAGTATCCGTCCCTGTTGCATTCCCGAGGTCGAAACGGGTGGGTCAGGCCTAGATGTATTCTGTCGTACAGCAACGAAACAGTCTGCCAGGTGTAGGAAGTCTAGTATCTCGTTTTGTTATATGGTGGCAATGCCCATTTTGTGGAAATCCCAGCAACAGGATACAAATGTTGACACTACGATGTTTCGTGCCCACATAATGTCCGCGCAGGTGCGACCATGCTTGGACCCGCTTTGGCATTGCCAGGCGAACAAACTGACCTTGTGTTGAATGCCTTTAACTATGATAGATAGGATTTTGTGAATACTATTGAGGAGTGCCATAGGCTTGAGGTTAGACATAGGGCCAAACTGTTTCTTTGATTTTGGCAGTGTCATCAAAACGCCTATATCCACTGCATCGATTTGGGTGTTAATTTCAAACACTGTGTTGATCGTGTATGATATGGCAGTCGAGGTCCGGCCATCAGGGCCGCTGTGAGTTTATTACAAGAAATGAGCGAAACTGTGCACACGACCCAACCTAAACAAGCGGTCAGGTGGCGGAACCATCGCCACTCCAACAATAGTTCTGCCAGGGGGCGACACTATATTTGTTGCGCAGAGTGATGTTAAGTCTTTGTTATTTCAACTGGCTATAAATGTCTTATAATATTTTACTTTGGTGCGCTGTTTTCTTGTTGTGCTCTTACGTAGATCGGGTGTAGAGGAGATAGATAGATTAGACTTATCGGGGGCGAATCCAAATGTGCAGTCGTCACTTCGTAAAACAAACATATTTTAGTATTACACTTATCATCCTAATGGACGTTTTAACCTGGATGTTGTATTCCACATTGGAATAGGAGCGAAATGCCCGTTTGTTCATCTGTAGTTGACCCTCTTTCTTTTGAGTGAGTTTGTGTATAAACAGCTTGTTTACTTTAATCACCTAGCGATTGCAATTTTGGTGAGTAAGAGTCGTACAAGTGGCGCCGAATAGCGACCGATGGCTAATCTAGAGATCGGAAATCTATTTGTTTCCAAGAAATTAACATATCAACGAAATGTCATCATGTTTGGTGTCGTTGGAAAACTAGTTGTCTTCTGATATTGTTTAACATTGTTTTAGAACCTAATTCGGCTGGACATCTAGTTAACCAAATATACCCCTGACACAACAACGCACGCATGCAGGCAGGCACGCACACATAAGCTTATAAATTATTGCATACTCTGCATATGAAATATAAACATCATTAAGGTGCTCGGGCATCTCGGCCCACGTGACAACTCGGCTTGAGGAGACAACTCGACCCAGTTCGATACAGCTGGGCTTCCGATTTTGAGACAACTCGGCCCAGATGTTGAGACAGGTGGGCTCCCGGGTTTAAATAACTCGGCCCAGGTGTTGAAATATATTCTAATGCTTTAAATGATTGCTTATGTGTAAATATGTATATATATATATATATATATATATATATATATATATATATATATATATATATATATATATATATATATATATATATATATATATATATATATATATATATATATATATATATATATATATATATATATATATATATATATATATATATATATATATATATATATATATATATATATATATATATATATATATATATATATATATATATATATATATATATATATATATATATATATATATATATATATATATATATATATATATATATAGCTGAGCTGTCTCTGAAATGGGCAGAGCTGTCTCAGGCCAACTTGTCCCGTGGGCCGAGATGTCCGAGCACCTTAATGCTGTGTTGTTTATATTTCATATGCAGAGTATCATGTAATTTATAAGCCTAAGTGGGCGTGCCTGCGTGCATGCATGCGTTGTTGTGTCAGGGGTATATTTGGATAACTAGATGTCCAGCCGCGTGGCGTTTCTCTTGGGAAATTGGGCACCCCCAATTATGCATAGTTATGCAATATTTGTACTAAAACACCCCAGTATCAACAATTCAAATCACAAGATATCCTACACAATACTTATATCATAGGAATCTCTAAAATACACCAGATTTATAACAGAAAATCACGTTGAACATTCCTTTATCTCCTTCTATTATTCGAAGCTGTGAAAGTAAAGATGTTTGCGTGGCCCTATGCTGTCATAAACACAACAATTATTCGTTCTTCTCCATAGCTAGGTTATAAAACAATGTTAAACAATATCAGAAGACAACTAGTTTTCCAACGACACCAAACATGATGACATTTCGTTGATCTGTTAATTACTTGGAAACAAATAAATTTCCGATCTCTAGATTAGCCATCGGCCGATATTCGGCTCCACTAGTACGACTCTTACTCACCAAAATTGCAATCGCTAGGTGATTAAAGTAAACAAGCTGATTATACACAAACTCACACGAAAGAAAGAAGGTCAACTACATATGAACAATCGGGCATTTCGCTCCTATTTCAATGTGGAATACAACATCCAGGTTAAAAGGTCCATTAGGATGATAAGTGTAATATTAAAATATGTTTGTTTACGCGTTTTGATGACACTGCCCAAAACAAAAGTAACAGTTCGGCCCTATGTCTAACCTCTGGCCTATGGCACTCCTCAACAGTTTTCATAAAATCATATCTAAAATTTATAGGCATCCAACACAAGGTCAAAATGTTCGCCTGGCAATGCCAAAGCGGGTCCAAGCATGGTCGCAACTGCGCGGACATTATATGGGCAAGAAACATCGTAGTGTCAACATTGATATCCTGTTGCTGGGATTTCCACAAAATGGGCATTGACACCATGTAACAAAACGAGATACTAGACTTTCTACACCTGGCAGATTGTTTCGTACGCCTCCTCCTCGCAGGTACACTCTTTAATTTTTGTTTTAAAATCTACCAAGTCAGTCTGGATCGAAAAGCCACAACTTGTTAGATTATCGCCTATGCTATTCACGTTCTACCTTGTTGCAGCTCCGGTTGCTCTCCGACAGAATACAACTAGGCCTGATCCACCCGTTTCGACCTCGGGAATGCAATAGGGACGGATACTGTGTGGACTTTGTAGACGAAGAGCTATAGCAACTCCACTTAGTCATGTCCACCGTTTGCACTGAGCTGTCCAATTAGAAGTACTGCCAACGTCCACGTAATCCTCGTGAATACATTATATACATGTAATGCTGGTGGTAAGCTGCGAGACAACGAGAATTGGAGATCCAGCAAATTCGTTGGATCTTTACTCTGCAGCACAAAACACCTGCAGACTCGATGAAGATGTGGAAGTTCGGACCCAAGATACCACAGGAGAAACGAATCCTGGTGTACATTGCGATGGTTGACCAGTTATGCGGTCCATATAGGGCAATCTTTGACCTACCGGGATCTAACCGACACAAGGACACTCCATTAACCTTCGTGATGCGCTGCGCTCATACCTAAAAGAGACTGGTTTCACGCTGCGGCTGGGAAGAGACCTTGTGGGGCTCAGAGGGATGACGACAGACTGGTTGGACGAGATGACGCGGAATATGAGGTGGACTGATTTCAACATTAAGATGTTTCTCAACAGTTAAGTAAAATTGCAAAACGTAATCCTTTTATTTTCTGGAAAAAGTCGACAAACGCAGCCGATCCGTTTAATAAGTGTATTGTCAAAGTATTACCTTACCTAAGCCAACTTGTAATTGTTATAACATACTGTGCTAAAAATATTTCCATATGTATTTTTCTTAAGTGTTTTTGCTCAATTGAATGAAACACTTGCATAGGTCATGCGTGAAGTGGTCTGTCCGCCGACACCGTTCTGTAAAGTTCTTCATTACCAACCTCAGTTATTTGCTTCTTCCAACGTTTTGAGTTAGCGTTGACTCGTAATTGATACCCTTTAAGAAAATTGTTTAAGACACTATGTAAAACAAAGTTATGTATAACAAGTACTATTTGCATGAAAATGAAATGTATGTCCGATCATCACGCTCGACCAATCTTTGATTAGAAACAAAAGCGACATTTACTGTTAACGTAGGGGTAAATTCCGCAGCAGTGATCTCCCATTTGTATCAGAAATGCCAAACACAAGGAAGTGTAAATCAAATGAAATATTTCCGTGAGTCGTATGGCGTCACGAAAGAATGAAAATGACACACATGTCCAAAACCACTCAAGACTCATGTCATGTTCAGCAACACCATGTCTTTTAAACGTACCACTCTCAACTGAAAAACGCTCAGTTTTATTCGACATTCATGTTGATTTGCTTGCATGTTTAATGGCCCTATAACTATGTTTGAAATGAAAAAACGCAGTTTTGAAAAATCGCATTAAAATATTGGTTGTCGAGTGTGACACTTCCTCAGCAGGAATCAAATGTAATGATATCGACAATATTAATTCGCATATATTCTTCCTTTTTAATTTAGTATATCCATTAATGAGGTTATTATGAAACAGTACCAGTGACAACAAGTGTTGTCTTCCATCTTTAACCATCTCTCAGAGGATCAATATTGTAATTATTGCATTCTTTTGGAACATTACTGTTTTAAATATACTACGTTGTCAATATCCAAGAAAAAATCCAAAGAGTTCAGACAACTTCAAGTAGGCAACATAGGCTAAGACAGCCTGCTAACAATGACCAACACATATCTGTTGGATTCTTAGCACATACCGCACGAGGTACATTTATGTTGTCCGCGTAGTTTACGTTTTCATACGACAGTTTATTTTAGGAAATATCCCAAATAAAAAAATAATTCAACAGGAAATGCGTTGCATTAATTTGACATCACAATACATCGCCGAATAAGCTGATATTCACATGTGGTACATGAACATTATAGTTGCTCGTGCCAGTGTATAGTTTTGGAATTTCAAGTCTAGATTGTCAGCAAGAAAAAGGACGGATCATGCGCGTGCCCAAAATAACGAAAATTCGACCACAAACAGTAAAATTTATAACGACAATGCAGCACATTACTTTAATTAATTATTTGTAAATTATAAATACGTGTAACCCATTGTAGTGCTTGTTGCAACCTTTCATAATAGACAATTTAATCAGAGTAAATTATTACAGTTCGCGATTGGAACACCACTTCGCAAATCAGCTTTTCAAAATCCTCGTAAAAAAGCGAGTTTATTAAAACAGATCTATCGCCCAGTTGTACCTATAATACCCGAGTTTATCATTACATCCAGTGGTTATTTGGGCGTCAAACCTGGATCTTTAACACTATATAAAATCAATGAACGGCGACATTAAAATAAACCAGTCAACTGTGCAATGTTTCCAAACGTTGTATTATTTGTTGTCTTAATTAACATAGGAAACATAGCGAGCAGATTCCTTTTTCCAACATACAACGAGTTAAGTGTACGTCATGTGTCTAAGATAAAACGGCCATCTATTTACAGTTCGATCATCTAAAAAGGAGGAGGGTCAAATATACTTTACAGTGTATTTTCAATTCAGATGAATTGATATTTGGAATATATTCCGAATGTTTTTACATAAAAGTTACTTACCCTGTAGGTGCTACTAGAAGAAAACTCATCACCGGAGCGTTCCTGAAAAAATAGTTTTATCATAATTTGTCTTTAATATCACCTCGTTTTCAGATCACATATCCGTGTTTATTCCGACATCTTTGCATATCCATTTTCAACAAAGTCTTCTTAGAAAACTATTATTATGCTATTAAAAAGTTTACATATATTGCAATGCGAATACAACAAAGGATGTAATACACATAAATAATCCGTTTCCTGGTAGTACTGAAACATGCACACACACACACACACACATACACATTATACACATATTGTACACACACACACACACACATATATATATATATATATATATATATATATATATATATATATATATATATATATATATATATATATATATATATATATATATATATATATATATATATATATATATATATATATGTATGTGTGTGTGTGTGTGTGTGTGTGTGTGTTTGTGTGTGTGTGTGTGTGTGTGTGTGTGTGTGTGTGTGTGTGTGTGTGTGTGTGTGTGTGTGTGTGTGTGTGTGTGTGTGTGTGTGTGTGTGTGTGTGTGTGTGTGTGTGTGTGTGTGTGTGTGTGTGTGTGTGTTTTGAAATAAAGATCCAATAATGAGGTCATATTTAGATCACTGTCGATATAAATAATAGCTAAGTGGGGTGACAATGTTTTCAAGATAACTACTAAAACATGTAACAAGTCCGAACATTATTTGCTTTCATTTCCAAACATGCCTTGCACGCTTCCAATTATTGTTCCCACGTACTGCACGCCTTCCACTTCGTGATTGCGATATTTGTGTCTTTTTGGGGTAACCCACAATGACATGATCAATCTTATTTGTAAGTTATTTAAGAAATAACTTTCTTTAAAATCAATAATTGATGCACTGTTTCCTCTTATGTTAACCTTTGATTCTTATGTATGTATACAAAATACACACGTTGCAGCAGCTCATCAACTGAGCATGATAAATTGTTTCAAGCTTTGAGACTGCTGAAATAAAATTTCAGTGACAAATATCGTTTTAAGTTCTTTGAATTTTTTAGAAGTCAACGAAACCTTCCACAACTTGGGCAAGCATGGAAAATATAGAAAATGCTGAACGAGGTAAAACATGTTGAGAAGCCATCAAGGAGGATCCGGTGCGCTATGCGGCACATCATGCACATTGGGATCATCGAAAACAATTGCACTGATCATTGGCATTACATAGCAAAATATTGTTAGACCACATCTGAATATAAAGTTAATGTTAGTGCATCCATAGAGGTGATCCTACGAGAAGATTCCTTTTTCTAACATACAACGAGGGAAGTGTACGTCATGTATCTAAGATAAAACTGTCATCTATTTACAGATGGATCATCGAAAAGGAGGGGGACGAAATATACTATCGGGTGTATTTTCAATTCAGATGAAATTATATTTGGAATATATTCCGAACATTTTTATTGAAGCAATTACTTATCGTGTATATGCTACTAGAATAAAACTCATCACACGACCATCCCTGCAAAAATACAAATAAACATTGCAAAGTAGCATATATGTAGTATGGTAAATTATGACATTACGGCTGTAACACCGTTTTCACACTACTCTGGGAAACAATGTGTCTCTAGCAAGGGTGTTTCCATGGTTGTCCATCAGGTGTTAGGGCACCCCTTTTATTTCGATCCGAGTTTTTTCATTAGGTCAGAAATGTTTGCGAAAACTACGCAATGTACTTCAAGCACTTGTTCCGCAGAAGAGAACATTTAAAACATACAAATTGGGGCGATGCCATAAGTGCTTTCGTTTGTCGAAAGCCAATCTGAATTACTCTCTCCATTCTTCGTAGTATCCTTTACTAAACGAAAATTTATTCGATTTGTCCGTGCAATTTAGCGATTGTCATGCATAGTGTCATGCAGGCTTGCAATGTAGCCCATATGTAGTACAGGCAATTATTTTCTGAAAAAACGCAGACGAAAAGACTGTAGGCTGTTGCGTTGAAATAACTTCCGTTTATGAATTTTGCTGTCCAGTCATTGCAAAAACATGAAACCTTGAAAACAACTATTAGCTATCAGATCACAAATTACATAAAACATGTATCCATAGAAAATGATCGCTCATTAAAGAGAAAAGTGTAATATTGGAGTAGAAATTATGTACTCAATAAAGCTGCCTATAAAATATCCAGTATGTGAAATATACGTTCATTTGACATATCCAAGTGAGTGCAGGTATTGATTTCCTGGTAAAAACAGTTCCCACCTTGTGAATTCGCGATTGCATTTTTTATGTGAAATATACGTAGTATGGTAGCTAAGCGTTATGGTTATAATGTCCAAATCATATCATGTATCAACACAATACACATCACTCACTTTAATTGTTCCCATTTAACAATATTATATTGTTTTGTTTTGCCAGTATGCCATACATTGGAATTGCTCTTAATCATATTGATTCATTGATTCACTGTGTCTCCAAGTGAGTGTAAGATCACACGACAAAGTTACGAAAATTCACCAAGGGTGAAATTCGTGAGTTCTGAGCGTTTCCGTTTTAAATTGACTTAATGTTTGATCAAGTATAGTATGTCATATGATGATTTATAAAAAAAAATACATATAAAAGTTGTAAAACGAGCCTCGTTGCGACAAACGCACTCAGGGGAACCTATGGGAATTTCGTATGCTGTTCATTGTGGTATTTTGTACATATTCTAAAAAAAATATGTGCTTTTTAGTATTTATTGAATTGTTCAAATTTAATGATCCAGGACTAGAAGAAGAAGAATTTGGTTGCTTTGATGCAGACCAGTAAGCAAGAAAGTGGTATAAACGATGATATACTGAACGTATACATCTTGGAGGAATGCCCATTGATTCAACTATGTCTCTATCATGCTTAATCAGATATTGTAGTGACGAACTTCTTTAATTAATACCCACAAAGGCAACGAAGCTCGAAAGCATGGTTACATAGCTGGTTTATAAGGTCAGTCGCATAACGCTTATATAGTTTGTAGGACGCTATAAGTTAACCGCTGTGAAGCACATTAAGCGTTCACAGATTCTACCCTGGATTCATTATATTCGGCGGTGTTAGTCAAGATCACACAAGTTCAAACAATACGTGATTATGTTGGAATGTATGTGATTTTTTTAAGTATTTTACATATTTAAAAACAATTATTAATATGTTGTTTACATTTCATAGTCAGACTATACTGTAATTTATACGCCTATGTGTGCGTGCCTGCATGCGTGCCTGCTTGTGTGCTACGACATCAGTGATGACGAGGCAGCGGCCAAACAGGAAAGTCTACATGGCCTTGGCGACGTCCGTCTGACCTCCATGCTTAAATGTAATCGCTCACCATGCCAAGTTTGGTGCCATACCCAAATACTGTCGATCTCCCTGCTCGTTCTCGGGAAACAGACCGACCTCTAGTAGCGACAAGTGTTACTGGTCAGAAGAACCACCTGCGTTACGTTTGGGATCGAAATGCTGGCAATCGTTTTAACGTCAAACCGGGACGGAAGACAACGTTTTACCTGCCTCTTCAAGTGACCACCGGGGAGGTCGACGTGATGAATCTCTCGTTGCGGCAAACCACAGTTCCATTGCCACGTACGGCACGGAAGTGATGCCTATCAACCTATCAATCGACATTCACGGACGCCGCATTTTCGACATCGATACGTACGCTTGCGTAAAAGTCCACGAATCCAACGCTGAGGCATTCGGCCTGCACTCGATCGCGTCCGATCATAATGAATACGCACGACTTCTCTCTGAGTTTCCCACATTGACGACATCGAATTTCTCCTCTGAGAATATTAAGCACGTCGTGGACACTTCATCCCGAAGAAGGGACCAACAGTCCACGCGAGAGCTCGACGTCTAGACAAATTCGCCATCGCACGAGGCGAATTCGAAGGTATGGAAAAGATGGGCAGGCTTCGACGATCGTCCAATACCTCAGCATCAGCACGTCATATGGTGCCTAAGAAGTCTGACGAATGATGGCCATGTGGTGACTACCAGCGTTTAAACGATATCACAGGGGCTGATCGCTAATATATCCCGCACATTCATGATTTTGCAGCATAGCTGGCCGGTCGGACACTTTTCTCGAAGATCGACCTCTTCAAAGGATATCACAAAATCCCGGTTGCTCCCAACGACGAACACAATACGGTCCTAATCACGCGTTTTGGCCTAATCGATGTCCTACTTATGCCGTTCGGGTTGCGCATTGCCTCATGAACAACGTCTCATGGACAACGAAGAAGGAATAGTTCCTTCAGAATGGAAAGAAGCAAATATTACACCGCTATTTAAGAAGGGATCGAGGAACAAACCAGATAATTACAGACCAGTGAGTTTAAAATCAGTTGTATGTAAATTACTCGAAACATTAATTAGATACCACATGGTGGAATTCCTTGTGGAACATAAATTAATCAATACATCTCAACATGGGTTTCTAAAAGCAAGGTCATGTCTAACCAATATCTTATGTGTTTTGGAAGAAATTACAAAGTGTGTAGATGACGGGTCACCAGTGGATGTTGTCTACTTAGATTTTCAGAAAGCTTTCGAGAAAGTGCCACATCAAAGATTGTTACTTAAACTAAAACCTATGGTAGAGGTAATGATGTAATCAACTGGATAGAAAAGTGGCTTACACAGAGAAGACAGAGAGTAATAGTAGATGGTGAGATTTCAAACTGGAAATCTGTTCTGAGTAGGGGTACCACAGGGATCAGTATTTGGCCCTATACTGTTTTAATATATATGTAAATGATTTGTAAGTTGACATATCTAGCAAAGTACTCAAATTTGCAGATGACACAAAAGTATTCAGAAAGGTTACTAATGATACAGATAAACACAGTTTACAGGATTATCTAGATAAATTAGTTAAATGGTCAGAAAAATGGCAAATGTTATTAAATGTTGGGAAGTGTAAATGCATACACATAGGACATAGAAACATGGACGAAGAATATAAAATAGGGGATGCTGTACTGGGTAGAATCACACAAGAAAAGGACTTAGGAGTAACATTTAGTGCTGACATGAAAGTTTCAGAACAATGTGGGATTGCCAGATTGTTATAAATGAATGGAACAAACTGCCAAATGATTGTGTTAATGCTAGTAGTATGAATATGTTTAAAAATAGAATTGACATATATTTGATAAGGGCGGGCTACACATAGATGATAACATTGTTGGACTCTCGATAAGCCAATGGCTTCCTTGTCCACTTGCCATCTGGAACTTGTTGTTTGGGATGGCAATCTTGTTCAATCTTGTTAAATCTTGTTAAACCTCGACAATACACTGGTAGCCAGCACGTCCGCTGCAGAACATCGGCGCCGCCATCGTCTTTTGTTCAGGAGGTTAACCGAACATAACGATAACGCCGAAAAATGCACCTTCGGTATCGACAACATCTACTTTTTGGACCACAAAGTCACCACTACCGGTGTCGAGCCACTGCCCGATCGCGTAGACGCCATCAATCGATTCCCTGCGCCGACGGGTAAGAAGTAACTGCAGGAGTTGTTGATCATGCTGATCTTTTACCGTTTCTTTCCACACGCTTCTAATCTTATGCACCCTCTCCACGACGCATTGCAAGGTGAAGGAAGTCCCTAGTGTCTTCGCGTTCAGTAGTATCGTTGACAGATACCCGCAACAGACTCGCCACCTCTCGTTTATCGCGGAATTCACACGTGTCTGGGAAGGATGACGTCATCGCAGACTCACTCTCTAGAAAGCGCATTGAAGATGTCTAGTTATCTCACACAGCCGACACGGCTATCACGCGGGCAGACTCCGTCGATTATACGCACATGGCGTGTGCGCAGGTGGGAGATCCCGACGTGCAAGCGTACAGATCGGCGGTCACGGGACTCGATGTACGGGATGTAGAACTCGAGAACGCATATACCATTCTCTGCGACGTCTCTACTCGTAACCCACGCCCCATCTTTCGTCGAACTGGTGACGACGCGTTGTTGAAGCTATGCAAGGCCTCTCGCATCTGGAAGTGCGCACAACCAGATGTATCATGAGCACACGTTTCTTCTGGCACGGAACGAACAAAGACGTCAGCACCTTGGCCAAAACATGATTAGCTTGCCAATTGGCGAATATTAAACGCCACGTTTCCGCCCACCACAACAGTTTGAAACGCCATATCGCCATTTCGAACGTATGCACGTCGATATTATGGGTCCGCTTCCACCGTCGCATTGGACAATCTACCTGTTCACGTTGTCGATCGGTTCAAGCGGTAATACCGATGAAAGACACCACGGCTCTTTCCTGCGCTCGAGCACTGCTGAACAACTGGGTATCGCGTTTCGGCGTACCAAATGACATCACGTCTGACTGTGGTCGACAATTCACTTCTGCAATGTAGACGGAGCTCGGCACGCGGCCTCATCGAATGACAGCTTATCACCCGCAGTCTAACGGCGTCTACCGAACTAATCTACGGGACGACACTGCGTCTTCCATGCGAGTATTTCGATCCCACAGATCACGTGACGAGTACGACTACCGACGCAGCAGAATTGTTTCCGTGACTTCGTGATGCAATGCGACAGTTGCGGGAAAAACAACACACCACCGACAACTTACCTCTCTAGTCCCCGCGGATTTGCGAACATGTACATTCGTTTTTGTGCGTAACGATGCACCCCGAACGTCCCTACAATGCCCATACGATTGATCATTCAAGGTGTTGAAGCGCTGTGACAAGTGTTTCGGTCGGATGGACACTGTGTCTATCGACCGGCTCAAACCAGCATTTGTTGACAACTCTGCTGCGACGTTGCAGACTCGCCCGCGCTCTCCGTCGAGATATTCACCGACGGCCACTTCGACTACACCGCAGACGATGCGTGTGTTCGCACGGACAAACGTCCGCCAGACGACGTGCTTCGATCGCCACGTTCGGACACCGGTCCGATCTCAGTCTTTATGTCCGAACTGGTGAGGGGGGCTTGTGGCTCTCACTGCCCCACCTAGCGAGCACTGGGAGAGATTCCGTTACGATCCTCCATACGAACACGTGCACCTATACTCTAATCTAGTTATCAGTTTTTATACCATTATTAGACCAAATGCATTTGAATACGCGTTTGAATGTTTAACATTTGAATGCGCATTCAAATGCCTCCGTGAAATTGTAAATGCATTTACATTTGCATCTGAATGCGTACCTTAGACATTTGCACTTGAATGCGACACACAAACATTTGATTTGTCAAATGCACAATCAAATGCATGCGTAATTGTTTGATTAGTTATTATTGCTAGATTCAATTTTACAAGTTCACAACATGTCATTGGAAAAAGTGCTCTGTAGCGAGCAGTATCCTCAGCAGCATGAAATCATTGTCTGACCTGTGAATCCACTTTCACAACGTGTTCTTAGAAAAAGTGCTCTGTAGGTCAATGGACAACTGGTCAATGGCTGAGCTGTTATTCATACAACATGAAAATACCAGTTGATGGCTTCAGCGATTAACTGTTCAATGAAACAATGCAGACAAATTACTCCCTTGTGTTGTGTTGGCACTGTTGGGATGGGTTGGGGAGGCAGCTCTTTAGGGGAAGTAAACATTGGCAATGTCAGCCCTAAATATATATATATACCATTTGTATTTTAGTGCTACCCCAAAACATTTGCATTGGAATGCGTTCCTGGAAAATGGCATTTGCATTTGAATCAAGTGAAACATTTGCATTTGCATTCAAGTGCGTTGACATGCATTTGTTAAAATGCGTGTTTGTAATACACTGAAAAAAAAATATATTAACTTTATGATTAAATACATTCTACATAATTGCTGCATATCAATAGAAAATATAAAACAAAAAGTGGAACACTATGATTTCTTCTCGGTGAATATGTAAATAATATCTTTTGAAAATATTCTTATAAATTTTTAAATGTCCAGCCAAAATTCATATTTTTATTAAATAACAAATCGAAATGAAGAGACGTAGAAAACACACCCAAAAAAAACTACTAAACGAAAATGGGGATTTTGATAACCAATATTTTGTCAAGTGAGATGTTGACGTATTCCATTACAGACGAGGAGGCGCCCGCAAACAAAGCAGTGTTCGAATTTTTCCACACTGACGGATTCAAGCAATATCTCGGCCGACCCAGAACCGACCTCTACGGCACCATTGACGCCGACCTGCAGCACTTCGCATACGGCTAAAGAAAAAGGCCGACCTGGAGCAGCTGCGTCGGATCGCCAAGAACAGAATCGAGTGGCGAACACTACACAGAACAATTGAAGGAAAGCGGTGTAAGCGTGTGTAATAATCTTAATAATAATCACCCTAAAATTAGAAAACATGTGCAGTTTTCATAAACAACATATACTAAATATACACCACGACTGGGGTATGTCATGTATTTAAAGATCTAAAGTCACAATAACATAATATATTAATTTGTGGGTTGCGTCAATATCATCAAATTTTAATATTTTTACAATGCGTTGTTTATACATTATACGTTTTATTCAGAACTGTTGAATGTGTCCGACAAATATTTTGTATAGTTACTAAAACTCCAGGCATTTATGATAATTATGAATTTGTTACTTTTCTTCTACCAGTTAGTCAGGGAGACAAATAGTGACGCCACATCACCGAGCCTGGTTAATTGAGGCTAATTTCGTACATATTTGGCTCTGAAAATTCCGTCACGCAATTTGTTGACCCATTTCTTGTTAAGCAATATACTGAATTGACACTGTATGTATTAACTGTATGACCAAATACGTTTTAATTATATATTAGTATAACTAGCAAAAACAAAAACAAGAAGACAACCAGACATGTGTATATGTAGCTAGACTAAGAATATAATATATTGTGTCCATAATAAGAAATTAGTGAGGACGAAGAAGAACTGACCATTGTTCGGAGTTAACGTGTGTAGCTTTGAAGTGCGTTTACTCATCGACACTCGATTGCGAGTAAACGGCATTGATGACCACACATACCTGATGTTAAGAAAAATCTAGATACTACAAAAGCCGAGTTGCACAAAGGTGTATGTGGTTCTATGAAACCAATAGATAGGTGAGACAAAAGGTTTATATAATTGAAGAAAATTTTACACCGACGTGTATGTGACTCCAATTACAGGAGATAATTGTGAAACTGTGAATAAGAAGAGCAATTGTTTTCTATACACACTTCGTAAATGCCCTGACTAATCCACTGAAGAATGTATAACCTGTTTGACATGATACGCTACCATTTCATAGTAGTTCTGAACAATGCAGCTATCGCGTATCCACTCAGGTTTCTCAGTCTATATACAGTATGTCACATGGCATAGGCGTGTGGCTGAAGGTCGCACTAAGCAATCACATAAGGATGTGTTATTCAGTGATTCTTTGATGATATAGTGTGACCAGGAGCTGGAAAAAAATAATCGTAGATGTCTTCCCAGTCATGTTGACCCATAAGTATTGACCCAATAGGGAGGGGTCATCGCATATCACAGCAGGTACTGTGATGTAGCTGCAGTAGTTCGGACCTATAAATAGTTGACCTCATCACAAACAACAACCCATTTACAATTTAAGCTGACCACAATATGCTAGTCTTTATTTGGAAGAACCTAACACTCCCACTGGAAATCGTATGGTGTGCTGTGCGCTCAACAATATTGTTTGCTAAATCCAACACTGTTTTGAGAATCATACTTGACGAGTCTATGTAGCGTCTTGGCGAGATCAACATAGCCTAAAAGTGTTTCAAGTGCGTTTTTTTACATACAATTTGACTAATATCTGATTAGTTTGAATGATCATAACTATGGTGATTAATACAATTCCGTGTATGCATCGGTGTTTTGACAAGAGTAAAAATCCAAGTTTTCTTCCGTGTGGTAGTGAGGGCGACAAACAGTAGAGCAACATCGTAGAGCCTCTATAGTTGAGACGACGAATTATGTTTGATCTACATTATATATCTTTAATATGTTGTCAGTCATCCAGTGGAAGATATCGAGGGGATAATCCCTGAGCTGATTTAGGGAGCGATTGTATTCGGGGTAGCCAATGAAATGTAGATATCTATATCTATTTGTGACTTTGCATGACTGAACCGCGTGAAGTGGTATAGAGAGTTAACAATAATGGTCGAGAACAGAAATATGGGGAACACCGCATGAAGTGCGGAGTGCAGCCGAAAAAACAATTCGCTAGCATCACTCTTTGGTGTCGATAAGTTAGTTATGATGAAAACCAGCCGATGACTGAATGCAACGATCACTGGTGTCAGCGGCGGCAATTAGATCAAACAAGGTAAGTGTCATTACTGTGCCAATATCCATATTTAGAGTAAAGTTATTATCTACTTTTAAGATGGCAGCTTTTTTAGAATGAACAAGTTTGTAATCTGATTGCACTGCATTAGACAACATGCAATTTGACTCAATGTGAAACCCCATACCTTTTCGTCAGACAGAGATTACTTCTTTCGCCTGTTTGAAATCGGCGTGAAACAAGCCAGTGCACAGTGGTGTGTTGGTAATATTTGCTATCGGGTTCAGTCGTGTATCAATACATGCTTTCTGGAGTGTGGTCGGTTAAGGATCAATATCACTGATTTGGGGATAACATGATTATTTTCCTCACTTTGTCAACGTTACAGACACAATCTTGACATCCTACTCGTGTATTAACTATGTGATCAAACAAACACGTTGACACAAATTAATTAACAGGGAATCATGATGATTCCTATTCAATAGTTAAGTTTTTAGAATGTCACTTTAGCAAGATTTTAACAAAATTACCATCCAAGGTAAAGGTCCAGATGGCAAGTGGACAAGGGCGCCGTTGGTTTATCGACAGTCCACATTTTTCATCTATGTGTAACCCACCCTCCTGAGATATGCGTCAACCTTGGTTTTAAATATATTCACGCTGCTAACAGTTACACATTATGTTGGTAATTTGTTGCAAACGAGTGCTTCCAATTTGATCTCCTCTTAACCTCTTTGTATCTAGGATTGATACGTCACTTCGGTTTAGGCGTTCTTCATATATAATGTATCACAGTTCTGGAATTGTTTGAATTGCTCTCCTCTGTATTCGTTCAAGCGTATATATATCCTTTTTTTACGATATGGTCTCCAAGTGTGTATACAGTATTCTAAATGAAGCCTAACTATTGCTTTATACAGAGGTATAATTACGTATTTTTCCTTGTCTGTTATATTTCTCTTAATCAACCCAACAATTCGATTATCCTTTAAAGCTGGAATATCATACTCCTCTGAAACTTTCATATCAGAACTTATTGTTTCTCATAAGTCCTTTTTCTTTGACGGTAGTACCTAGAACAGTATCTCCCGTTTTATAGTTTGCATCCAAATTCCCGTGTCATGTGTTTAGGCAATGCCTAGGCATTTATATTTCCCAACATTGAATATCATCTGCCATTTTTCCGAATATTTAACTCATTTGTCTAGATCGTTTTGTAAATGTTGTTTATCACCATCATTGTTAAACTTTCTAAACATGTTTATGTCATCCGCAAATTTCAGTACGTTGCTTATTATATTATCGTCAAAGTCATTGATACATACTAAGAACAACAAAGGGAGTGGATCTACATGCAATTGTTGACGGACCGACCATTAAGCAAGTGAACAGTTTTGTATACTTGGGCGGTACAGTGCGTGAGGATGGAGGAAGTAGTAAGGAAATACAGAGGAGAGTGCAAGCAGGAGTGCAATAACAATGGACTTACTTCTGAACGACGTCTTACTTTCTTCTTCATCCATCTTCGAAAGCGCTTCATTCCTTAAACAGAAAATATTATTTTTATATGTTCACAAATATTATTACTTTTATAAACACCATAACATTCCATGCATATAATAATATGCCTGACTTTGTTGCATTTGGCTGCATTGATTGGACAGCATTGCAGTCCAAATATTGTAGGCAAAAGTACTATGGAACCTAAAACTTAATTGTTGCCCCACCGATCCTTGAAAGGGTCAATAGTAACATATATAAAATCCCCATGAATTTACCTTCCGTTTAACGCAGACATCTATATGGCGTCCGAGATTGCGGCAGCCAGTGGTTAATTATCACTAACCATTTGGGCTAGAAGGCAAATACTGATGTCAGTGGTAATGTTTTCAACCATGCTTTATCCAACGAACACCAATGAAACAAGCTAGAATAATCATAACATGCATTTATATTTTGTTTTAATAATCAGGGGAAAAATAAAATAAAGAAAATCTTTTGCTATACTATGAATACATTCAGACTACTGCGTACTAAATATTAATTGTACACGCCTTCACCACCAACCCCTTAACTATGAAAGTTCGTGCTGTTTGTAGTGGTTCTAAAAAAATTATATCGGTCGGAATGACCACTTACGGCCAATTGTGTTTGATTATGGAATTGTCACTATTGCTCAATGGTATCATGCCTTTTAGGGGAAGGAGGAGGAGGTAACATGTATTAAGTAGAGCAGTTGCATCTCCATGGAATATCAGGTGAATCACGGTGAGCGCACCAACTTGTCTCCTATAGGCTAGTTGTCGAATGGCATGCTTTATATAATTACTCATTTGACAGCGCTCCTCTATATGGCATCACATCTACCTAGGATTTGTTCAGGTATTGCCATCCAAACATATTCTAACATGTATCTTGTAGATCACAGCCAGCTGGTTTCGGTTCAAGTAAATGGTATTGGCTGGAGTACAAACAGCCACTAGGCTAATCATAAACGGTCAACCTTAGAGCATTTAGTTAATTTAATCTGGTTTTACCAATAGGGGTCAATAAAGGGCCGATTTACTGTTAACACGACCTGCCGTGTAAATTTGCGTTGAGCCGAAAAAAGCTACCAACTTTGGGCAAATGAATCTGGTACACTGGTATTTCATTGGTCAAGCAAGGTTAGCTAGCTGGGTCCGGTAAAAAGCCAGTAGTATTTATGTTGCCTGTTGACATGGCCTTATGTACAACCTATCATAGGGCCAATGAAAAACCGCCAACAATGGTTCAAAGAAGAAGGCAAGTTGGCAAATTGGGTTTAGCTATATTTCCATTGGCTCTTGACGAGGCCTGGGCAGGGGGCAGCCGAGCGGTAACCCCCTTTCACCAGATACAATTATCTTTATTGTTTACTATCCTATCCATATGTGCTTAGTATATGTGTAGCGATATTTTGGTGAGTGTGTACTTCTCACCCTTAGGAAAATGTAAACAATGTGAGAACATCCAAGATGGCCGACAAGGAATAGTGAAAATCAACTTATGTTCATATATTCGCAACAAAAAAGATAAACTGGATAAACTGTTTTTATATGTGCACTTACACTTGATAAAAAGCTATCCTTCAAGTTCGTTTTTCAAAGATTGCTGCGTTCGTCGTATTTGTTCAAGTTTTTCCCTTTGAAAATGCGCTCAGGAATGAAATGAGGATGCGCATTTCTAGGTCCACTTCAAGTGCTTTCACAAGAATGAGGTACGACGCTTGGTAGGTAGCCAAATGAATTCTTTCAGAAATTATGTCATAAAGGTGCATATATGCTGTTCGGCAACAACTTGCGGCACACCAAATAGTACATACAGTTGGGAAGATATGTCCCTTCCAAAACGAACGACCCTGTTGCCGACCAGACAAGGAAGACCTGAAGTCTGCTCAGCAGAACAGTTGATGTTGTCAATGGTGTCAAATGCAGCGGTCAAATCAAGCATAGACAGTACAACACAACCACGGTCTACTGCAGACAGAATGTCACTGTGCACTTAACGCTAGGTGTACGTTGTTCAACTTTTGTTGCGAGTCCCGCATTTGTGCGATTGTATTATCGCACATTCCACATTGTTGGTATGACTATGTGTCAAAAAAAACAGGAAAAAGGTCACTAGTCGATTCGCTAATTAACCAAGTAGGAGCTGGGTCTAGGTCGCACGATTTAGGTGGTGAATCCATGATGATTTTCCTGATATTTTCTGTTGTTAGTAAGGAGAAGGAAGACAGCTCAGAGGTTCAGCAGTTGTTGGTATCTACATTTCTGTCATCATTTGATCTATCGGATCTGCCAGACAACCAAAGGAACGCTTGCCCAACCGTCAACCAGGTGATTGTCACGTTTACTGCCACGAGCGCTCGTCGACTGGCGTTCAACATAACATATTTTTATTTGCCTTTCTGTCACAGGAATGGCGAGTTTGTTCCTACACCTGAAACTCAACACCGTTGGTCTCTCCTGATTCAATTTACTTGTAAGATAATGTCACGCTGTTCAAAATGTAAGGTATTATGTCATGGATTCTATTATTCCAACCCAACAACAACGACACCACTAGGGGGTGTCTTTCATAGAATTATTGCTCTTGCCGATACTGACCGATAAATGATCCATAACGTGTCCAGTAACTGTATTCTTCATCCCATCAGAATGTTGCTCGGGGTCGAGTGCATTTATGCAAAGCTGTAATTTGTTATATCTGTATTTACATTATTGTTCGTCATCCGTGATTTCGTCATCATTTTTCCATTATTGTAGGGTTGGGCAAAATGGCGGTTTATTACCTATCATCCCGTTCAAGTAGCTTAGGATGGCACAAAAGGCATTCAAGCTGTAAGCTCAAGAGTTGAACGTTTCTGGTTTTCGTCCTCATAGATAGTGATACTGGGGCGTCCTACTTTAATATTGTCAAGTTCGCGTAACGTTCTGAGATCTGATGAAAGTATATTCAGCTTCTTCTTCGTACGTTAAGCATTTAACACAAGTACGCACATACGTACTGAAATATCAATACGCAATGTAACATAAGACAACACTTTCCTTACCCCGAGGCTAGGACAGCCCCGTTACGTAATCAAAATATAACACTCCGAACGTCTCCATGTATGGTGCAACAGTATGCTAACATATATCGGATACCCACCAGAAAGTTCAGCAACACGAGGCAGACGTAATTAAATCGAAGCGTTTTAACTTATATATGTACTATTACATGTGACATGATAATATTGTTATTTAGCTAACAAGTCAGACAGTACACAATTGCAATACTTTGTTGTGTTTTGTATACACAAGTTTGAAGTCAATTAAGCACACGACTCGCAAGAAATGTTTAGCAGTGTAGGGGAGGGGAGGGTAAAGTAGGCCCCTTAAGCATGGCTTGACCTACATAATGCTAGGCGTACATTGCTAAGAGTTTGCTGCTAATCGTGTGTTTATTTAACTTACTGACCCATTCGCACAAACGCGGGACAAAAGCATTGTATTGTACGCCTAACATTAACGAGAATGCCGTCACCGCAGCCACGGCGGTTACCGAGGAACGTGCCGAAACAGATAGCCGCAAGGCTTAGAGGCTAGGCAGCTACTGTGTCGTCGCTGAATAGCCACGTCTTGGAAATGCAGAGTATAGGTAGTCAACAACGTAGTCAGCCTGGAAGTTGACTTCGTTGCAATCTAACCTCACATTTAGTAATACGAATTTGTCAGGCCGTGCATCCAATGTTACGTTCTATAAATGTATGATTGCATGTATGTAAAACGCCTGAGAGCAATCTGGATTGATTGGGCGCTATGTAAACAACTGTATTATTATTACATTTAATCATAGTCTTGTGTTATCTGGTTGCCGAATTTGATACATAATCTTCTTTTGCATAGTAGTCAATAGTTAGCACATATATGATCCCCGTCTTGCCTTCGTATTTGTTTTTAAATAATGTTGGCACTGAATTCCGCATTTCTAAAAAAATGGTTGCAAAAATATTACTTTCAGTTCCCTTTTACGGTACCGTGGCGCCCATCGTGGATTTTCTTATTTTATCAATTCCCCAAGTGTTAGTACTCAACTTGCATCTGAATATCATTATACCCATATCAGAGATGAATAGTCCACAAATCAGTAGATAAGTGGTCAGGTCAAAAATGCCCCTTGGTAGCATGACTAAGGGTGTACATTATCATATGAACAACTGAGCAGTTTTAAATGGGGCCAATAAAATATGTTCATTTGCTATACTTCTTCCGTATAGCAACCACGATCATAGCAGCTGGTCATTCCTGGTGTGCATTCCATTGGTGGTTTGAGAAAAAAGGGGGTCATGTTGGTCTTTTAGCATAATTCTGACAGCTCTACAAGAGAGGAGCCTATTGATACGGCCTGGTGTGTAAATTTTCAATGAGCCAATAAAAAACAGCCAACAATGAAGAAGGCCCATTGACATTTAACTTGCCCAGTCAGGTTTTGTTATTTATGTTTTCGCTGGCTCTTGACATAGCCTGGGGTGCACATTCCCGCTGGGCCAATAAAATAGCAATTGGCCACTGAAAAAGGCACGTTGGCATTATATTGCCCTTACACTGGGCCAATCATGTTATGTTAGCTAAGACTTCCAAAAGGCCTATGGTATCTTAATTGGCTCTTGACCTGACTTGGTGTGCCAATTCTTGATTTTAATGGTAACTTAGATCAGAAAGTTATGAAATATTAAATCTTAAAACGAATGCTACAAATGTTATAGCGCACAGTAAACAAAACAAGTATTTAATTGTTTTTAATCAAACAACTTGACCACTGATTGGCTCATTGATTTTAATCGGATGTGCGCATCAATACAAATGTTTGTTTGAAAGCAGCTGGAAACAATTTGTTGTTTGGAATTGGAAACAATATAATATGTGCTATATTTAATTGAACCAACATGGTTGCCATGATGGTGTGCGTGTGAGTGTTCGTGTGCGTGTACATATTTCAAACTTGAAATATTATAAATGCGTCCCAAATTCACACCTTTCTGTATGACGATATGGGTGATCTATTTTAAACCCTGTGGTAGGTATGGTTATGGTTAACACATTCACGACCCTTGTACTAGTGAACCAAAGTCGCAATACGTGCTAACAATACAGTCATTAGCCCATGGGTAAATAGTCAGCCCGAACACATTTGCTCAAATAATTTAACAGCCTATCAGGGAGGTTAACAATTGTGTCAGTGATGTTATTATATGTGATCCTATCATAGAACGTAACCGGCATCCCAAAAATATCCAAACCGAACTCCTAAAGCACAAAATCAGAAACTCCAAACAAAATATCCTAACCCTAAACACTATCCCTAAAATCTAACCTCCGTAACTAAGACTAACCTAAATATCACAGAGCAAACCCTTACCCATAATATTTTCAACTTTAAAACAAAGCCCCAATCCTAAACAACATCCCGTAAAATCTAGCTCCTAAATGCACTTACTGTAAATGCCTTGACCCCTAGAATTAAAACCCAAACCCAAATTTCCAAATATTCAGTTCTAACCCGGAATATGAAAATTAAGCGCTATCATTCAAACTTAACCCATATGTCTACACCTAAAACCAGCCCAAAACATTTAAATCACAACCCTTAAAATAAAACAATCCTCTCACAATCTTATGTATACCAATAGCAACTCCGCCTGGCACTGAGCCTATGTACCGCACATATTACGTCAGACGTAGGCACATTCAGTCACAGGTTGTGACATGTAACTATACATTCACACACCTACACACTGGAAAGAATCATAGTCCATAAACCTGAGTTTTTAATAATCCAAAACAACCTACCTTCAGTGGGTATATATTGTTGGAGTGTAAACAGTATCTATGCCCACAAAAGATGTATCAGTCAGTGTAATATGTTAAGCACCTTTCTTGACACAGCTGTATACGTCGGTCTCTATGTAGGTGTTTTGTAAAACGTGCTATGGTTACATGTCGTGTCTACTTTGAATAGCGGACGGCTCATTGATAATGTATAATGCCACATCCGGGGCACTCAACTTAAAGCTATTAATACAATAACTGCACAGTAGACCATGTACGTATGTGTGTATGTATGTATGTATGCATTTGTGTGTGTGCGCCCGTGTGTGAATGCATGTATATGTATATATTTACATACAAACACACGCACGCACGCACACATGCACGCACGCACACATTCATACATACATACACATGTATATAATTATATACATACATGATATGTACACTTTATATACGCACTCTCGCACGCGCGAGCAACCACACTTCCACGTTCGCAAGTTCGCACATTTACACACACACACACACACACACACACACACACACACACACACACACACACGCACGCACGCACGCACGCACGCACGCACGCGCACACGCACATGCGACTATACTCTTTCCGAGCTACTTCGGCTGCGGACAGATACTATTGTTGGTGCCTCTTACAATGTCGATGTTGCACTGATACAGGACAGTGCGTCTCTCTCACAATGCTTTGACAGTGTTACAACCGGTAATTAATAGGCTGCCGGCTTTACGTGAACACATGTAACATAATACCGTTATCTTGATGGAGGGCACAGTCGGATTCATATATTAAATTAAATAGTATAATTATAATCAGTTTCAAAGAACCAGAGCAAGAGAACAAGTAAAATAATTGTGTCAGAGTCAATTCACATAATTACCCCATCTGGGATATTTAGCACTGTACAAATTTCCTAAAACTATATCCGGTCAACATATTGACACTGTCTGCTATTTATTTGTGGAACATTTCCCACAATGCGTAGCGCTGGAATAGTTCCTGCTGTGACATTCATATATATATATATATATATATATATATATATATATATATATATATATATATATATATATATATATATATATATATATATAATGACAGTGTCAACATGTTGACTGGATATATTTTGAGGAATTGTGTACAGTGCTAAATATATATATATATATATATATATATATATATATATATGGCAGACAGTGTCAACATTTTGACCGGATATATTTTGGGAATTGTGTACAGTGCTAAATATATATATATATATATATATATACATATATATATATATATATATATATATATATATATATATATATATATATATATATATATATATATATATATATATATATATATATATATATATATATATATATATATATATATATATATATACTTTATTGTTTGCGTCTTTATGATGCCTGTTGAGTTGAGGTGACGCACAGCGTATAAGAGAGAACTAGTCTCCATGTAGGGCCGACGCCTAGCGTTATGGTATAGAATTAGATTCGGTATGTATAAATCACACGTTATTTCTGTTTTTCCAGCGGTTTCATGATTATTTTGTATTAGTAACGTTGTTTAACATCCAGAAGTTGCAGATGGTTTGTGGCCGGTGGCACCCACATTTTGTTCCATTTTTAGGTTTATATTCATGTTTAGCATGGTTGGATATAATTCGACCAGTAGTAGAATGTCTATATTTCGATATGCAACTGTTGGACTAGTCACTGGGACTTGTATTTACATTATGTTGACAGCAATTAAACAGCCAAGTCCAGTTCTTCCATAACACTCTTTATGCAGAACAACAACATCCAATGTAGAGTGAAATAGGCCAACTTAATGACAATTTATTAATCACATACCAACCACCGTGTATATACCCATTTTCAGTTTTACATTCATTAACGCACAATTATAGTACCTGCCAACGTGCCGACCCCAAAACTGTATTGATATACATTGCAAACAATTCTCTGACATACCACGACAGACGATGATATTGATCACGACATTAGTTAATTTGTAATCCTTCAGCTACCGCGTACAATTACTAAATATAGTATTACACAGGCTAGCAATGACAGTTCACCCCTTATGGGTGGGGGTCATCCCGCCATTCAACATGAAAACGATATAACTCAACAAATTATAACAGCAAGCATGCCGGCCCCAAATGGTATTTACAAACAATACGTACAATTTATTGACATATTACGCCAGTTTGACAAACATTGCTACATATAATATTTTAATATCTCCAGCGGCCATTCGCGACAAGTACTAATTATATGACTACTGGCTAGTATTTGCAATCACATGTAAGAGGTAATTTGGCGACCAACGCACAACCAACGTCATGTTACGCCCTATGCTGTAGTGCCCTCAGCGTTACATATGCATTATGCATTATGCTGTTGTTCCGCATAAAATGTTTTATGCATCTTTGCTCATATATCACTTTTTGCAGAACAACAACGTCCAGTGTAGAGTGAAATAGGCCTACTTAATTACAATTTATTAATCACATACCAACAACGGTGTATTATCCATTTTCAGTTTTACATTCATTAGCACACAATCATAGTCCGTGCCAACATGCCGGCCCCAAACCAGTATTGACATACATTGCACTAATATGGTCCATGCTATATCACAGGGCTTCACCCTAACATACCCTTGCCACACAGTCAGAACCTTGAAACAGGCACTCTACTACTGTCAGAGTCTCAGCTATATCCTACTACCATGAACCTAGAACCCATTGTCAACATTATGTCATACATTAATTACATGATTACAATAGTTAGGACAATAGCTAGAGACTCCCCCACTGTCAGAGAATCTACTATATCCCACTGTCATGCCACTGCTTACGGCAGTTAGGATAATAATTGGACACTCCGCTACTGTCAGAGACTTTGTTATATATCTACGATGCAACAATATTGTCACTAGTCTATTAGACAGAGAATACGTCATAAAATAGTTAGGACAATAGCTAGAGACTCCCCCACTATAGGTGATTCTGCTATATACCCATAATCCAACAGTATTGCCACTAGTCTGATAGACAGACAGTAAGTCATACATGTTCGAGACTACGCCACTGTCAGATACATTCCTATATACCAATAATCCAACAATATTGTCTCTAGTCCATTAGAGAGACAGTAAGTAATACAATAGTTAGGATAATAGGTAGAAACTCCGCTACTGTCAGAGACTTCTACATACCTACGATCCGACAATATTGTCATTATTCTATATGAAAGGAAAAGGAAATATTGTTATTATTCTATATGAAAGGAAATTTTAGGGCTAATTAGGAGAACTATCACGTATAAGGAGAAACAGCTAATTGTACTCCTGTACAAAGCAATAGTTAGACCACATTTGGAATATTGCATACAAGCATGGAGGCCGTATCGTAGGAAGGACATAGACAAGCTAGAAAGAATACAACGAAGAGCAACTAACATTATTCCAGAATTGAGATACCTTAGTTATGAAAGCCACTTATTAAAATGTGGTTTGACGACACTAGAGACCAGGAGACTAAGAGGAGACCAAATAGAAGGGTTTAAAATAGTGAACGGTTATGTGGATGTTGATAGGAATATGTTCTTCAAACTTAAAGAAGGCAGTAGACCCAGAGGACACAAAGCAGCATTAGTTAAGGAACAGTGTAGGTTGGACATGAGAAAATACTCTTTCTCACAGAGGGTGATAAATGAATGGAACAAACTGCCAAATGATTGTGTTAATGCTAGTAGTGTGAATATGTTTAACAATAAAATTGACAGATATTTGATAAGAGCAGGCTACACATAGATGATAAAATTGTTGGACTCTCGATAAGCCAATGGCTTCCTTGTCCATTTGCCATCTGGAACTTGCTGTTTGGGATGGCAATCTTGTTAAATCTTGTTAAATGACACAGAGTAACAGGCTTCCAATAGTCAGGGTAATAACTAAACACTCAGCCACTGTCAGAGACTGCTATATATCTAGAATGCAACAGTATTGTCACTGGTTTATTAGACTTGCAGTAAGTGTAATAATAGTTAGGATAATAGCAAGAAACTCCGCTACTGTCAGAGACTTTGCTATGTACTTAGAATCCAACAATATTGACATTAGTCTATCATTCTTAGATGGGTACCAGGGTACCACAGCGTCTCCAAACTGGCTGGAGAGGGGTGAAACAGTATCGTCGCTGGGACGTATCCAAGGCTGAGTCTGGGGTCAGGACAATACATCTACTAGAGGTTGCAAAATCAAAGTAATGGAGCAAGCATAACCAAGCCATCGACACCGCAAGCCCTGGTGCGAGGTGTTGGTCAGCATATCATAATGTTTGATGGTCACGTTTTCTTATAATCAGACAAAACGTTAACATGGCCACCAATGCAATTGTCTACAGTGGTCTGACTCCTGCAGGAACTACGACATCCATCTGCGGGCAATGACCCAATACTACTGAAGCTCTGCCTGTACGATCAGATGCAACCTGTCACAAGTCCATCCACTGTTTCCCATGAGGGTGTCAACGACATGAGCCCCCTGGTCACTCGTAGACGCCACCGGAGCCGAACCTGACGACTCGTGGACGCCACTGGTGCCACGTTCTGCCGACTCGTAGTCAGCCAACACAAATAATCTCAGACCAGAGTCGGTCTCACAAGCCATAGTCAACCAATACAAATTATTTCACAAACAATAGTCGGTCTCACAGGCCATAGTCAGCCAAAACAAATAATAACACAGACCACAGTCGGCCTCACAGGCCATAGTCATCCAACACAAGCCATAGACAGCCAACACAATCAATCACACACACCACTGTCGGTTTCACAGGCCATAGTCAGGGCAACACAATTAATCACACAAACCATAGCCGGTCTCACAGGCCATGGTGAGTCAACACAAATAAACACATATACCACAGTCGGTCTCACAGGCCATAGTCAGCCAACACAAGCCATAGTTGGCCAAAACAAACAACCACACTGACCACAGTCGGTCTCACAGGCCATATTCAGCCAACATCAGCCATAGTTGCCCAACACAATTAATCACACAGACCACAGTCAGTCGAACAGGCCATAGTCAGTCAATTCAAATAATCACATAAACCACAGCCAGTCTCGTAGGCCATAGTCAGCCAACACAAACCATAGACAACAAACGCAAATAATCACACAGACCACAGTCGGTCTCACAGGCCATCATCATCCAACATCAGCCTTAGTCGGCCAACACAATTACTCACCTAGACAATAGTCTGTCTCACAGGCCATAGTCAGCTAACACAAGTAAGCTCACACACAATAGTCGATCTCACAGGCCATAGTCAGTCAACACAAGCCAAAGACAGCCAGCACAAATAATAACCCTGACCACAGTCGGTCGAACAGGCCATAGTCAACCAACACAAATAATCACACAGACCACAGGCAGTTTCACATGCCATAAGCAGCCAAAACAAATAATCTCACAGACCATAGTCTGTCTCTCAGGCCATAGTCATCCAACACAAGCCATAATCAGCCAACACAATTAATCACACAGACCATAGCCGGTGCCACAGGCAATGGTCAGCTTACACAACTAACCACACATACCACAGTCGGTCTCACATACCATAATCAGTCAACACAATTAATCACACAGACCACAGTCGGTGTCACGGGCCATGGTCAGCCAACACAAATAATCACACATACCACAGCATGTCTTACATGCCATAGTCAGCCAACACAAGCCATACACGGCATAATCAGCCAACACAAGCCATACTTGGCCAACACAAATAATCAGACTGACCACAGTCGATCTCACAGGCCATAGTTAGCCAATACAATCCATAGTCAGCCAACACAAGTAATCACACAGACCAAAGTCGGTCTCACAGGCCATAATCAACCAACACCAGCCATAGTCAGCCAACACAATTACTCACACAGACCAAAGTCGGTCACACAGGTCAAAGGTGTCCAACACAAGGAATAACACATACCATTGTCGGTCTCACAGGTCATAGTCAGCCAACACAAATAATCTCACATACCAAATTCGGCTTCACAGGCCTTAGTCAGCCAAAACAAATAATCACACATACCACAGTATATATCACATGCCATAGTCAGCCAACATCAGCCACATTCGGCCAACACAATTAATCACACAAACCACAGTCGGTTTCACAGGCCATAGTCAGCCTATATAATTAATCACATCGAACATAGTCGGTGCCACAGGCCATGGTCAGCTTACACAACTAACACAAGCCATTGTCGGCCATCACAGATAATCACACAGACAAGAGTCGGTCTCACAGGTCATGGTCAGCCAACACAATTGATCGCACAGACCATAGTCGGTGTCACAGGCCATGGTCAGCCAACACAAAAAATCACACAGCCCACAGTCGGTCTCACAGGACATAGTCATCTGACATTAGCCATAATCGGTCAAAACAATTAATCATACATACCACAGTCGGTTTCACAGGCCATAATCAGCCAACAGAATTAATCACACAGACCACAGTCGGTCTCACGGGCATTAGTCAGCCAACCCAAGTAATCACACATACCAAAGTTGGTCACACAGGCCAAAGGCATCCAACACAAAGAAAGTCACATACCATAGTAGCTCTCACAGGCCGTAGTCAGCCAATGTGCATTGTCCAACCGACGTACCAGACTATTCACACAGCACAAAACAGGTATAATGTACATACAAACCCAATCCAGGAGAAACAGCTCTCATCATGAAAACATTTGCCGTAACAGTAGTAAGTTAAACACGTTATGATGACATCAACTCATTTTTTAGCCACCATCTCCACTCCATCGAAACATGCGTAACATTACATCACTGACTTTTGTAGTCATAAGCCAGACAAGTATTATTATATGATGCTGATAACGGCAGATTTGTAAACTACTGATTTGCAGTTTATTAAACATTAAAAGTACCTCATCAATTCGAATGTTTTGCTAGTCTCATTTGAAATTAATTTTGCAAAAAACTATCTAGAATCCAGTGCAACATTCTAGCTCGTTTGTGCAACTTGTGTATGTAGTTGTTGTCAAATCATCAGAAAAACAATTAAATTTAATTATTAATATTTGTTCAAGCTTTAAGTGAAGTGAAAATAGAAATGCTGAAAATTCACGATTTTTTTCCTTGGTGAAATTAACTGAAGTCACGCCAATGATCGGCATTGACATACACAGTGGAAATGTGCTAGATCTTGTTCTGACAACACCCCTTAACTTAGTGAGAAATGTGCCATTTGGCTCAAGTGACCACAGCATAGTGGAATTTACGATGGCATGTAGGACTGAATACACTGAATACTCTGACTACAGAAACTGTGAATATGTAGGCATGAAGGAATATCTACGACAAATTGACATCAGCAGTAAACTAAGCAGATAAAATTGTTCAACAGAAGAAGCATGGACAATACTGAAAGCTTCCACGGAGGAGGCAGTGAGTAAGTGTGTTCCAAAGAAAGTCAGGAGGTAGAGAAGCAACAAGCCGCTATGGTGGAACAAGGATATATACAGAGCTAGGAAAAACAGACTGAGATGGTGGAACAGATGCAAAGAGACAAAGATCAACCAAGACTATATAAAGTTCAAGACAGCAGAACGCAAAGCATCAATACTAGTCCACTAAGCAAAGAGGAAAAATAGCGGATTACATCAAACAAGATCCAAAGTTCTTCTACAAGCTAGATCATGACTAAAAGTGAAAGAAACGGTAAGACCAATTGAAGATAAACATGGTAACATAGCTATCAATGGTAACCTCAAGACGGCAACAACATTTAACAATTACTTCGCGACACTGTTCACTCAGAAGAATCTAGACAGAATTCCAGACCGTGTTAATATGTTTCAAGGAAGTAGCGAAAAGGAATTAAATAGTATCACTTTTGAGGAGTCAAGCATATGCAATACATTTAAAAAGTTAAACGTATTCAAATCTCAGGGAACACATCTGTTTTTCCCAGTTGTGCTGAAGAACTTGCTGGGCCATTGAATGCATTGTTTACAAAGAGCGTGCAAAGTGGACATGTACCATAAGAATGGCTTGATACAAATATCATTCCAATTTACAAGAAAGGACACCATTCCAAGCCAGGAAACTACCAGCCAATTAGTTTAACCTCAAAAGTATGCAAGGTGATGGAATTCTTCATTCTAGATGCCACATATGAATATCTCAAACAACACAAACTGATTCCAGACTCACAACATGGTTTTATACCAAAAAAAAGAAGCTGTCTTGGTAATCTGCTAATGTATCTAGAAGAAGTGACTTCTTATTATGAAAAAGGATATAAATCATGTGATCTACTTGAATTTCAATAAAGCGTTTGATACGGTCCCTCATTGTAGACACATCTCAAAACTAAACGCTCATGGCATTACGGGCAAGACCAGCAGATGTATTGAAAGTTGGCAGATAGAAGACAACGAGTGTGCATAAGTGGTGTGGAGTCAGATTAGCAAAAACTGATCAGGGATCAATAATCGGCCCAATGTTATTTGCTAGCTCTGTAAACGACATTGACTCGTTTGTAGTAAGCTCTCTGTTAAAGTTTGCTGATGACACGAAACCATTGAGGAAAGTTCCTGATGTTGAATATGTTTTCGTTCTCCAGTAAAACCCCCGTTCTATGTATAAATGGAGTCAGGATTGGCAGCTATTGTTCAACTTCACTAATTGAAAATGTCTGCACATTGGATACAACAACCCGAACTACGACTTTTGAATTGGAAGTGAACGTATATAATCGATAGATATGGAGAAATACCTGGGAGTATACATACATACATCACAAGTAAATGAGCAAGTAAACTACGTAGTCAAGAAAGCAAATAGAAGATTATGGGTAATTCGTAGGACCTACACAGACAAAAGCATGAAAAACATCAAACACTTATACATCATCTTGGTCCGACATGGTGCCCATATCTTCAGAAAGATATAAACAAATTAGAAAGTGTGCAGAGGAGTGCCACTAAGGTAATCACTGGAATCTATAAGCTCCCATATTATCTACGATTGCGAAAGTGTGGCTTCCTGTATCTACAAGATAGGAGAAAAAGGGCTGATATGCTTGAATTCTTCAAGATTATTAATGGATTTACTGACATAGATACCAAGAGAATATTCGAGCTAAACCATACCCCTCGTCCAGGAAGACACAATAAATCAATAGTACCACAGCCGAAAAGATGCACGCCACAAGATCTTTTCACAGCGAGTATTCAAGACGTGGAATACCCTACCAAGTGACTGTGTCAATGCATTAACAGTAAACAATTTCAAAACAAAATAGCATATTTACTGTCATAACCACTTAAGGGGGGCTATATATTTGAGCAAATAGGCTCCCTGCCCCAAACCCGTTCAAGGTATGATCAAGGTATGGTAATGAATGCCCCCGCACATTGCCTAAGCGGCAGGGGATTGTACAGAACGATGCATAACCAATAATTGTATGCGTATCCAACATATTAGCGCCATGTTGCACCGTGCATCGCACAGCCACCAAACCGGCAACAATGGTACATAATTATACTTAGCCAAACTTGCGCCATTTCCACGCCCACGTCTATTCCAGCGCTCCCGGTTTCCAAATCAAATGGCGGCGACCTCTAGCCACCAAAACCACCCCAGACAAAACGATCAATGATCGCGACTTTAACCAAGACTATAACAAACAACCAGCGCTTGACATAACGGCCCTGTGAAATTCTTTGTTGGTTAGAATAAGTATCACTATTACGCATAATATTATAATATACACAAACTTCTTATAGACATATCTTAAGAAACCGTTTTTGTTAACGGAGGCAGTATTTTTGAGGGAGCTATTCCCGGACTCAAATTCAGCGAGTTATCAAGGGGGTTTGTTTACAGGTCGTGAATTAAATTGGTGAATCAAACTATCGTTTACGTTGTTGAATATATATAAGATAAAGTGATAAATTTACATAAATTGCATACAATAATTAATATCCGACATTGCCCTAGTAAACGTTTTCGGTAAAAAGGAACTAACAGCACGATCATAACGTAAGTTGGTATGCACTGAATCTGCATATTATTACATTTTGGGAACTTTGATATAAACTATAATATCGGAAATACTGTTCTAGGTACTACTGTAAAAGAAAAGGACTTAGGAATAACAGTAAGTGCTGATATGAAAGTTTCAGAACAGTGTGGTATTACATATTCAAAGTGTAATTATTGGGTTGATTAGGAGAAATATAACATACAAGGAAAAAACCTAATTATACCTCTGTATAAAACAATTGTAATACCTCATCTAGAATACTAATGCAAGCGTGGAGAGCATATCGTAAGAAGCGTGTAGATACGCTTGAACGAGTACAGAGGATAGCATCTAAAATTATTTCTGAACTGAGAAACTTTAGTTATGAAGAACGCCTAAAAGAATGTGGTTTAACAATCCCAGAGGTTAAGAGGATATCAGATTGAACTGTATCGGATATTGAGTGGGTATGAAAATATTGATATAAATATGTTTTTCTCACTCAAGAAAGATAGTAGAACTAGAGGACATGAGGGTAAAAGATCAGTGTAGATTGGATATCAGGAAGTACGCGTAATAAACGAATGGAATTTTTTTTTCTACGGATTGTGTAAATGCTAGCAGCGTGAATATGTTTAAAAACAAGGTTAACACATATCTCAGGAGGGCGGGTTACACGTAGATGAACATTGTTCGACTCTCGATAAGCCAATGGCTTCTTTGTTCACTTGCCATCTGGGTCTTTGGGTTGGATGTCAAATCTTGTCAAATCTTGTTGTTTAGCAACATTGTTCTAGCTGGCGCGCTGTAATCTGCGGCGCGGCACCCAGATGAATTGGCGACCATCGCATCAGGTCATGTTACGCCCTATCATGTATTGCCCTCATGCATACAACGTTGCATATGCATTACGCTGTTATTCCGCATGTAATGTTTTATGCACCTTGACACATACATCCCTTTGTTGTTCAATATGTATGCATACACATTAGTTACATTTGTATGTAAATCCTGCAAAAGTAAGCATCGTGTATGAGTCATCATAGATGGATTTATGGCGTTGGGTTTTACTTTATTGTTTGCTTCTTTATTTTGCCTGTAGAGGTGACGTCTAGCGTATAAGAGACGCCTAGCGTTATAATAAAGAACTAGTTTCGGTAAGCAGAAATCACACGTGTTCATAGTCGCCCAATAGTGGCTTGTTTGGCAGACGCAGTACAATGATAAATTGTTAAGATATTGTATATAATAATATATACAAATGCGATGTGTATATGGTTTTCGTGTCTCGGCAGTTAGCTAGTACATGCAAAACTGTGTATTTATATTTATATTACAGGTAAACATATGTATCTACAGGTCAGTAGTGCTTAATTGTTTCTTTCTTACAAACTGTCTACTATGATCTATAATCTTTACACACAGTAGGCTGAGATGGGGAATATTTACACGTAAATCATGACTGCCTGTTCCTGGGCAGTTTCCAGCACTGCTATTTCTATGTATAACGCTGTGTTCATTTCATGTACATTTTTTATTTCTTAGGTTTGGACTCAGGTGTAGGGCCGGTGGCATCTACATTTTTTGCATTTTAGGTTTATATTCAGGTTTAGTATGGTTGGACTTAATTCGACCAGTAGTAGAATGTCTAGATTTCGATATGCCACTGTTGGACTAGTCACTGGGACATATATCTACATTATGTTGAAAGAAATTAAACAGCCATGTGTGTGTGTGTGTGTGTGTGTGTGTGTGTGTGTGTGTGTGTGTAGCAGGATTTACATATAACTGTAACTATATATATATATATATATATATATATATATATATATATATATATATATATATATATATATATATATATATATATATATATATATATATATATATATATATATATATATGTATATATATATATATATATATATATATATATATATATATATATATATATATATGTGTGTGTGTGTGTGTGTGCGTGCGTGCGTGCGTGCGTGCGCGTACGTGCGTGTGCGTGTGTGTGACAATCGTCGTATCAGAGCGCACAAAAACTTGGTATTCTATTCCAACGCAGATAAAAATAAAGTTATCAGTAGTTATGGTCTTTCAAATCGTATTACATTACACAGCTGGCTTAACTGATCAAACGTTCGACTATGTAAAGGCACCCGTGCAAAGCGATCCCCTCATAACATGCGATAATAACAGAAATACGTACATATGTACTTCATTTAGACCAATATAATTATAACTCAACAAGTGAGTATTAAATAGCATACCTATAATAATTGCACATAGTATACACCTATTAAGTTAGGGTATGGGATACTCCCACGAAAGTTAAAAACCCGCTCTCATAGGAGCCACCCAAGTATAAATAAAGACACATCTTGATGTATAGAAATAGTAGCATAAAACGGTTCTGGCAAGGCTTACTGATGAAGCGGTACATTTTGAGATAAACAAAAAGTTTGTTTCTTGCAATTTTAATATGTGTTCTATTTTTTAACAACGTAAGACTTCTAAAAAGTGTTTCAGCGTGAGCGTTATATTTTCTAACACTAATAATTCGGACAAGTTTCTTTTGAAGCTTCTGAATTCTATCATATTGGTTGCCCCGAGTGGTTACGCCATAGTTGATGTGTGGCAATATCAGTGTGTTGTACAATATGATCTTTATATTCAGAGCTAACAACCGTTTTAGTATATTTAGAACACCTAACGTCCTTGAAAACCTGTTTGAAATGTTGTCAATGCGGCTTTTCCATTTAAATTGTTCATTCAAATGCATTCCAAGGAAATTAAATCCAGCCACTCTATCAATAATAGTATTATATGTGATTAGTAATGGGGAAGTCACCCTTTTTTCTTCTGGCTGTTTTAAAAAACATGTACTTAGTTTTGTTTAGATTAAGAGACAATTCACTGATTTTGTTCAATTCTGCCTTTATAACCAATTCTACGTTTACATTTTGTTCATACGTCGAAAATGAACTGTTGACTGGCCTTGGCAATGTAATTAATGCATATAATAAACAATTATGAGCTTAGAATGGAACCATGAGGTACTTGAAATATTAAGCATTACTGATTTTACATCCTCTATTTCAACATATTGTTTTCTATTTGTTACATAATCTCTAATTAAACTTAAAGCTACTCATTTTACGCCATAGTATTATAATTGTTCTAGTAATATCTTATGATCCAGGGAATCAAATGTCAAAATACATATTTATAGGAATTTCATTTTTATCCATATATGCCATTATTCTATCGGTAAATTCAAGGGCAGCCAATTCAGTGCTGCCCTTATGTTATTATTATTTATTATAGTAATGATTACAATATTACTGATATTGTAGATTGTGTAAATAGTGTGCACATTGTAAATATAATTAATATTATATATATATATATATTGTACATCATTAAACGGTTTACAGTAATTTAAGTAACTGTATTAATTACAGTAATTGGTGTAATTAAAGTAATTACAATGATATTGATAACGATAATTATAATAATAATTACTATTATAATTACAATAATGTTGACAATAATATTTACGATAATAACAATTACAATAATGATAACAATAATTACACTAATTTAACATAATTACAATAATAACTATAATCATATTAATTACAATAATTGTAATACTTGCAATAATTACAGTAATAATAATAATAACAAGTATTATTATAATTATACTATTTATGATAATTACAATAAAATATGCGAAAATGACGGAGATATATGATGGAACCGACATACAGAAAAACACACGCCAACACAAACTATTTTATGATACATATTTGCTTAGGTAACCGACGTTAGTTAACCGGCGTTGCACGGGGAGAATAGGCAGCCACACGTATCTTCTAGTTATGGTCGTTGCGTAAGGTTACACAACACATATTTATAGTGTGGGTTTCTGGCGTTGGTCATCTCAGCTTGGTTCATGACACACAGTATTCTGGGGTTTCTTCCCCGTTGCCAAAATGGTGAGGGTCTTGGCTAGGCTAACTCGGGACTCGGCTACATGGAACATTCGGTGGCTGAAGCAAGGCGAGGAAAGGTCGACGCCGCACTCATTGAACGTCTGTCCTTGGTCTTGATGATGGTAACGGCGAAGCAGGGACGGGTGTGAAACTGTAGGTTATGAACGTGAATGGCAGTTCGGAATCCCACGGCACCAATGGGATTCTTGGAAATGGGATGCTTTCGCGTGTGAATGGGCCTCTCTAGCCTCGATGAAGTTGTAATGCAGGCGGCTGATCACACATCGCGTTCCGATCATTGTTTTGTGATGATCAAATGCTCTCAAGCTTATGATGAGACATCCAACTTTCAACTTTAATATGTGGCAGGCATGCCAGAAATGTTGATGGAGTATATCAACTCAAAGGGATACAGCGTATCATGTTCCTTGGTTGCGCGGTCCACAAAGTTGTAGATTTTGGCCTAACCAGGAAACACGTTGATGAGTTTGGAGTTAAGAAACCTGACGTTGCCAGTAAGAGGTGATAAAATGGCGCCTTCGGTTCGTTTCCAATTGGCTGCCAAGTTGGCATAAAACCCGCATTGAGATTGTTGAAGTCTTCGACCATGGCTCCGAGTGCGCTCTGTAGCTGGATGGTGTCGGACTGCTCAGCAATTGGGAGTACGCCATCGCTAGTTGCCATCAGAAGTACGATAGAGAGTTGCCTATGAGTACGGCCCGCATGTTCGTCCTCAGGTTGTGCACCTTCATGTAGTTCCATAAGTAGGAGTTATTCATGGGCTAGTCAATGTTGGTTCATTTTCCATTCTTCACGAGAGGCAGAATGTGGCAGAAATCGCCACAGAACACGACAACAATCCCACCCGTGAGAGCATTGGGCTGTCGCATGATGTCAGGCGCCGCCCAATCCAACGCTTCGGGGGCCGTGAGGTGGGTCATTGGCGCCACGGAACAATCCACCGAATGACACACCATATGGGGATGGACTGTACAAACTTCAAGAAAGCATTTGGATGAGGCATACATATGGGAAATTCGACGAATGTATGGAACAATAATTGACATTATTAAATATTTCCATGTGAATGCGCAATGTTCAATAAATGTTGAACATAAAAAGAAAATAAACTTAAAATAAAGTAACCGCTAGAGACAAGATAAGACAAGGTTGTATATTTTCACCTGTATTGTTTGGAATACTGTCTTACATTGTGTAATGAGACGGACGTAGGAAACGAAACCAGGAATTGTCTGAACATTTGAAAACGTGCCTGTTAACTAGTAACCAATTAGAAGCATTTAAAAAAAATCAATCAACTGAAACACCAAAATAAAATGTTCAAGATCAAAGTCATATCCGTGCATCGCTGTTGCTCTGAAACATGGAAAACAACCAAAGGAGTTGAGCAGAGTTCAAAACCAGATGCATGCGCAGACTTCTAAATATCATTTTTGTACGAATCCATCAACAACGAGTAGGTCCATAAAATAGCAAATACAGTGAAAATAAAGTCAACAATATTAAGCAGAAGATGGATACATTTGGGTCATATCCTTCGAATTTCTCCACCAACAACAACAGCAAATCTATCATTATACTGGAAATCACCTGGAAAAAGGAAACGAGGATGCCCAACAGAAACGTGCCAATAAACCATTGCAAGAGAGGCCCAAACCCAGAGAAACAAGCGTGACTAAATATGTAAGTCAAAGGATAAAACTAGCTGGTGTTTGCGATATATCTATGTTTTGTTCTGCCATCAAATGATGTAAGCTGTGGAACATATGTAATACAACATCTGCAAATGTTTATTCCGCCGCCCCACACTTTTCCGTTTGTTTGTCCCAGATTGTTTCTGGCGCCCAACGTGCATGCCCAATTTCGCACGTGATGTAATAGAGCCCACGGTTGCGCAACAACATATTTCCGTTCGATACTGTATCAATATTCCACAGGTTTTAGATTGTGACATAAAGTGTACATAATACAAATGCTATCAAAATACACCATAACACACAAAACAAGCAACACGAAAATACCCGCAATTCTCTGAAATGTTCAGCCAATCGGCGAGGTTTTCTATCACAGTCGTCGTGAACTAGGATAACGAACCCCGTTGGCGTATCGATTTTCCGCAATGTTAACCTATGTTTGGCCCTCCGTTCGAGTACAGTTTTCAATTATGTTTAACACTTCTTCAACATTGACACTGCTTTATATTCGTTGATAGTGAGTACTTGGTTCTATTTCAATGAATTACATTTCCTCGCATTCTCCTAAGCTCTCAATAGTGAGGGGCTTAGGTCAAACAATCAAACCTAACATTTACGAACACTTCTCCATCAAGTGTTCACCTGCTTTGTACTCGATATACTGCAACCAGTACACCTGTCATTACAGTGAGGTGATCCGACATGTTGCCTGCACAACTCCAGAGAGCATCGATACATGCTGGTTGGTATTTCTGGTGGCAGAAGGAAGAAACATGTTAATATGTCTAACATCAGATTATGATTGTTATATTTTAAATACGTTGGCAAGTGAGTGAACGTGCCAACCTAAAGCTGTAGTGCATGTGTTATTAACATATTAGGGCAAGACCATTGATTCTGATAAAGGGGTGGACGCAAGCATTGCCTAGATTGTGTTCCGTTCATGGATGTCAAGTAAAGCTTTATAACCCAACTCATTGCCATGGTTGGTCGTTGGGAGCTCCTCAAATGATGATCTGATAATATGTATCCACCTTTTCTGTTCCCTTACTGCCACTTGCGTTTCATGGAAATCAAGAACTCTTTAATCTTATCCGTCCTTTTTTATCCGCATTTTTTTCATTCTGTTGCCCTCACAGTGCCTTGGGTGATTTGTTTTTGCCAAGCTAGTAGAGTTTGTGATACGCCCACACCATATCAGATTGCGTCTTCTTACTGCAAACAGGAGATATTCGTGTTGCCCAAATATTATAGGTGACTTTTTCATTCGTGACATAGTCAGTGTATGGAATGTGGAAAATGCTATGGTAACACTTCATCTTCTTTTAAGTTATGTTGTTGGTGTTCGCGTCTCGCAAACATATAGAACAATCGATATAACATGAGCACGCAACAATCTTATTTTGGTTTTCAGTGTGATGTTGCTGTATAAATTTAGAGAGCAGCCACAAATGTGTAATTTCAAATTGCACGAACAATGGTACGCCATTTCTGAAATGCATATTCTACATATCTGACGAAATCGACTGTTATCCATACTATGATTAATACATATGTTTCGATATTATCTCACAGTCTTAAAAACATACTAACTTACATATTAAAAAAAATATATAAGGTACTACCAAAACAAATTACAACTGCATGAACACCTTTCGGATTAAACATACAAATCTGAAGTGAAAAACTCGTTATTTCAAGCTATGCATGGATGATAATAAATATATTGGAATGTTCGGCAATTACACAGCAACAAGGTTTACACTTACGGCCTATTGGTATATTGTAATGCTTCCTCGTG
>BSQZ01000236.1:7500-50020 GCA_033239005.1 Lamellibrachia satsuma | reverse complement strand
TGGCTGGGTGTACATGGACACTGCTGTGGCTGGGTCTACATGGCCACTACTATGGCTGGGTCTACGTGGACACTGGTATGGCTGGGTGTACATGGACACTACTATGGCTGGGTCTACATGGACACTGCTGTGGCTGGGTCTACATGGACACTGCTGTGGCTGGGTCTACATGGACACTGGTATGGCTGGGTCTACATGGATTTTGGTATGGCTGGGTCTACATGGACACTGCTATGGCTGGGTCTACATGGACACTGGTATGGCTGGGTCTGTCTACATGGACACTGCTATGACTGGATCTACATGGACACTGCTATGGCTGGGTCTACACGGACACTGCTATGGCTGGGTCTACATGGACACTGCTATGGCTGGGTCTACATGGACACTGGTATGGCTGGGTCTACATGGATTTTGGTATGGCTGGGTCTACATGGACACTGCTATGGCTGGGTCTACATGGACACTGGTATGGCTGGGTTTGTCTACATGGACACTGCTATGACTGGGTCTACATGGACACTGCTATGGCTGGGTCTACATGGACACTGCTATGGCTGAGTCTACATGGACACTGCTGTGGCTGGGTCTACATGGATTTTGGTATGGCTGGGTCTACATGGACACTGCTATGGCTGGGTCTACATGGACACTGGTATGGCTGGGTCTGTCTACATGGACACTGCTATGACTGGGTCTACATGGACACTGCTATGGCTGGGTCTACATGGACACTGCTATGGCTGGGTCTACATGGACACTGCTATGGCTGGGTCTACATGGACACTGCTATGGCTGGGTCTACATGGACACTGCTATGGTTGGGTCTACATGGACACTGCTATGGTTGGGTCTACATGGACACTGCTATGGCTGGGTCTACATGGACACTGCTGTGTCTGGGTCTGCATGGACACTGCTATGGCTGGGTTTACATGGACACTGCTGTGGCTGGGTTTACATGGACACTACCGTGTCTGGTCTACATGGACATTGCTATGGCCGGATCTACATGGACACTGTTGTGGCCGGACCTACTTGGACACTGCTGTGGCTGGGTTTACATGGACACTGTCCATGTAAAGCTCTTCTTCACTATTTACAACTATATATCTACGTTTGACGTGTATATAACTAATTGATAATTAGGTCAAAGTGAAAATTTCATGAGAATCGGTTCAGTAGTTTTCGAGCATTAAGCACATGTATTGAAATATATGGGTTAAATTTTAATAATGTTAAACTTATGGCGTAACTGATTGCCGTGAAATGTTAACACAAGTAGGCCATATATATATATATATATATATATATATATATATATATATATATATATATATATATATATATATATATATATATATATATATATATATATATATATATATATATATATATATATATATATATATATATATATATATATATATATATTCATATATATATATATATATATATATATATATATATATATATATATATGTGTGTGTGTATATATTATTGAGCAGTATCATGCAACAATAAAAGTTCGGCTACTGTATTAATGATGTTCTAATAGAACGGCGATCTACTCACTCTTCAATTTCTTTTGGATTTTGTCCAAACACCTCTTTGCTTTGTTACACCATCTCTCGCCAGACCTATTTCTTGTTTGATTAATTCGCCAAATCTTCTTTGCCTCTCTTAGCTTCAAATTTGCGGTTTCCCATCTAGTTTCAACCTTCACGTATGCCTCTTTAGCATCGAGTCTTGCGGCATCCTTCAGATTTTCCATTGCCTTTCTCCAAGTTTTTTGAGCGCTCTCCCATGAACGTTTCGCCGCTTCGTTTGTCTTCAACTCATTTTTATATTGTTTTTCAGCTTCTTCGAAATCTCGCTGCCAATTACACAACTTATCTACCTCTTTCTGTAGTTGTAATTGCTAAACCTATTAACTTGTTACATGTTAATGTCATCAACACACAAACCATTCAATATCAAGTAATTTGGGTTTGTCCACTTCGACCCAATGCCTCGCTAACAGAAATCAGACAGGCACGCATTAGTAATAATTTCACGTAAATCATTGAACACCGAATAATTGCCACCATGTGTTTTCACATGAAATGTCGATGTGTTTTCACATGAAATGTCGATGTGTTTTCACATGAAATGTCGATGTGTTCTCACATGAAATTTCCATGTGTTTTCACATGAAATTTCCATGAGTTTTCACATGAAATGTCCATGTGTTTTCACATGAAATGTCCATGTGTTTTCACATGAAATGTCCATGTGTTTTCATATGAAATGTCCACGTGTTTTCAAATGAAATGTCCATGTGTTTTCACATGTAATGTCCATGTGTTTTCATACGAAATGTCCACGTGTTTTCAAATGAAATGTCCATGTGTTTTCACATGATATGTCCATGTGTTTTCATGTGAAATGTCCATGTGTTTTCAGATGAAATGTCCATGTGTTTTCACATGAAATGTCCATGTGTTTTCACCTGAAATGTCCATGTGTTTTCACATGAAATGTCCATGTGTTTTCACATGATATGTCCATGTGTTTTCAAATGAAATGTCCATGTGTTTTCACATGAAATGTCCGCGTGTTTTCATATGAAATGTCCATGTGTTTTCAGATGAAATGACCACGTGTTTTCATATGAAATGTCCATGTGTTTTCATATGAAATGTCCATGTGTTGTCACATGAAATGTCCATGTGTTTTCATATGAAATGTCCATGTGCATGTACGCACGCGTTCCAATGTTATGTTAAAATCTCATAAAATATAGTACAGATAGTAGCGGAATCACAGGTTAGGAGCTCGTGATGCTGTAATAGTAAATGTCGTTCCACTGGCGAGAATTTCAATTCGAAAGTTGTACTCATGTGTACAGACAGCCTACCGATGTCTCTTTTACGTCGTCCCAACATATCACGCATCGAAAGGTCTGGTTGCTCGTTACCGAGCAGGTTGACGTTGTCGACTGGTTGAAAGGCGGCTCTGCCGGCGACATCGTCGATGTAGCTGAGCCACAACAGCACTCCCACGATACTGACGGCCGACCTTAACATCTTGCTGATTGTTCGGTCTGTTGTGTGTTCTGCGGCATATCTGGATTCTTAAACACTCGATGCGCTGTGAAATATAGTTTTGTTTACGTTGGTTGTAGGTGTCAACGTTACAGGTAAAAATAAACCTAATGGTAATAAATCATGTGTGGTTGAGTCGATACTGCGTGGGTGGTCCATGAATTGCAACGCTAATAAATCATACCTGCGTTCACATTAGTAGTAGGTGTACCCAAACATACAAGCATGCACAAGCGTTCACACCCGATCACTACATAACACTGTAGGGTAAATGAAATGGGGAGGATTCTGTGGCTTTTGTAATTTTATGATTTATCAAAGTTGATATGGACGAACACATACATCCGCCCCTCCCCCGGGTTCGCTTCAAGCATCCGGTGTGCCAAAAAACACGGTGTATTTTCAGTCTCGTCATTACTTATGTCCGGCATAAAGGTCCCTCCTCAATTCGATTTTTGCTAGTCTCATTTCAAATTCACATTGCGAAGAATCAGACCAACCTAATATCCACTACATCAAGCTCGAACTCGGATGTGCAACTTTTGTATGTAGTTTTTTGTGACGAACTATTAAATTACTTAATGTTTTGTCAAACATTAAGTGATGTTTGGTCAAACATTAAGTGAAGTAAAAATGGAAACGCTGACAATTTCACCCTTTGGAAAATTTCGTAACTTTGTCGTGTGATCGGCGATAAGATGGAAGTCACGCCCATGATCGGCACTGACCAGCACAGTGTCAATTTGGATATCCACTATCTTGAGCATTACCATATCCAACGACTACTGTCAATTATTCCGATTATTTCAACAAAAGTAGGCATTTTTTAAATTAAATTGACTGCAGATGTTACATAAACTATTCACACACTACATATTTGGACACCAACGAACCAGATTTACTATCGACTAAATCAGTTGGGATGAAGTTCTAATTCTCATCCGTTGTTACAAAATAGAAACTAATCTTAATTCGTCCTTACGTGGAGTTTATACTTGACGTTAGAACGCTATGTAAACAGATCACAGCATAGTTCTCGCGTAGAGCAAAGTAATTGAGCGCAAGTCTACTACATTCTAATATCACCTCATCCATCTGGAATGTCACGAGTCTTTTAATTATTTGAAAAATCGTCTTTTGTACCTGATTCTAGTTATTGTTATCATACATACGTATGTGTGGATACGTTCAGCATTCGTTCCACTAACTAGTTATTAACGCATCTACCTACGCTACACCGGTTGTGACTGTTTGGGATATTTTACCATACATACCATACCACACCACACCACACCACACCACGCACGAACGCACGCACGAACGCACGCACGCACGCACGTCAAGCCTTTTTGTTCTAATCATCCAATGCATGCACTACTCCGTCATGTCACTACTCCTTTAATGAATGCGCCGCACCTTGTTTCCTTTAGTGTTTGCGCCAATACAGGTGTTACCAGAGGTGCCAAGTAATATTGGACAAAAAGCGGAATATCTGCCGCCTTTCTACGTCAGAGCAGTAAACGGAAATAGGCCTTGAGTGGGGGTCGCGAAGGGGGAGTGTAGAAGCAGTATCAGAAGCCAACATATTGACCCCACACAATGTTGCCTGACTGATCAATTAAAATGAGCCGTGCAGGGGGTTTACCTAGAGGTGTCTCAAGCAGAACAAGAGGCCATTAGCACAGATAAACCAATATTAAATCATCCGAAAAACATCTCTGAAAAAGGTTATAGATGCGTATGTTTAAATGCAAGGAGCATAGTAAATAAGAAAAAACGAGTTAAACATTATGGTAGAAGATATTGACCCTCACATAATTGGTATAACTGAATCATGGGCCAACGCATATATATCAGATGCTGAATTGGGACTGACAGGATACGTAATGTTTAGGAAAGATCGAATAGGAAGAAGGGGCAGGGGAGTTATTTTATATAAAGAATCTATTCAGGCTTATGAAATAAAAATAGAAAGGGAAGCAGATTGCGATGAAGCTGTTTGGTGCAGAATTGTTTCAGGAAATTCAAAATTAACTGTTGGATTAGTTTACAGAAGTCCAAACATAAACGAAGAGGACAACACAAAAATAAAAAACGCTATAAAGGAAGTTAGTAAAGGGGATTGTATCCTAATGGGAGATTTTAACCATGGACACATACAATGAAATTCTCTAGAGAGCACAGGGATTGAGGACCAACAATTTCTATTTTTAATCCAGGATAGCTTTCTTATTCAGCACGTGCTAGAACCAACCAGGGGAGAAAATGTATTACATATAGTTATGTCATCACAAAAAGACTTAGTGGAAAATGTAAAATATTTGAACCATTGGGGAACAGTAACCATAATAAAATACATTTTGACATCAATGTAAAATCAGAAAGTAAAAATAAGAAAGCGTACAAGAGAAACTTCCACAAAGGTAACTACAAAGATATGAGAAAATACTTAGCAAAGCTAGATTGGAATAACATGCTGATGAATAAGACCGCAACGGAATGTTGAAATATTCTAAAAAAAGAAATTGAGAGTATCATCGATAAATTTGTTCCCTTCCAAAAAAAAGGAAAACGGTGTCGAAAGAAACACTTGTCAAAAGAGGCTATTAGAAAAATAGTGTTAAAACAAACTATGTGGAGGGTTTATAGGCGTACCAGAAAGGAAGAAGACTATGCAAATTACAAAGAGGCACTTAATGCAGCTACAACTGAAATCAGACAATCTAAAAGAAGCTATGAGCAAAAACTAGCATGTAACATAAAACACGACAGCAAGAGTGTTTGTGCATATGTCAGGAGTAAACAAAACGTACAAGACAAGGTTGGACCTCTAGAAGACAGTGCTGGAAATATAGTATCACAGGGGTTTTTAATGGCTGAAGACCTAAATGGTTACTTCAGTTCAGTGTTTACCAAAGACGATATTAGTTCATTACCAGTTGCTGTTGCTAAATTTCAGGAGGCTAAATCTGACTATTTAGGTCCGTTAGTTGTAACTCCAGAATTGGTAGCTAAGAAAATAAAGGCAATGAAGGATAACAAATCACCGGGAGTCGATGGGATTCCTCCAAAATTACTAATGGAAACAGTAGAACAAATCAGTATACCACTTGCAAGAGTATTCAGCTTGTCGTTAAAATAGGGAGTTATTCCGTTTGAATGGAAAGAAGCAAACATCATACCATTATTTAAAAAGGGTTCGAGAAATAAGTCAGAAAATTACAGACCAGTGAGTTTAACGTCAGTGACTTGTAAATTATTAGAAATGTTAATTAAAGACCATATGGTGGACTTCCTCGTTAAGCGTAAATTATTAAATTCATCTCAACATGGATTCCTTAAAGCGAGGTCATGCTTAACAAATATGTTATGTTTTTTTGGAAGAAATCACTAAGTGGATAGACGTGGGATCGCCAGTAGATATTATCTACTTAGATTTTCAGAAAGCTTTTGACAAAGTGCCACATCAAAGATTACTACTTAAATTAAAAGCCCATGGTATCGGGGATAGCATAACTGAATGGATAGAACAATGGCTGACTGACAGAAGACAACGAGTTGTAGTAGATGGAGAAGTTTCAAATTGGAAATCGGTTTTGAGTGGGGTACCTCAAGGATCAGTATTAGGACCTATATTATTCTTAATATATATTAATGACTTGGACGACAGTATAACAAGTAACGTACTGAAATTTGCGGATGACACAAAACTGTTTAGAAAGGTTAATACTGATGGTGATAAACAACATTTACAAAACGATCTAGACAGATTAGTGAAATGGTCTGAGAAATGGCAGATGCTGTTCAATTTTGGGAAATGTAAATGCCTACATACAGGACATTGGAACTTGAATGTAAACTATAAAATGGGAGATACTGTTCTGGGTACTACTGTAAAAGAAAAAAGTTATTTATACCTCTTTATAAAGCAATAGTTAGACCTCATTTAGAATACTGTATGCAAGCATGGAGACCATATCGTAAGAAGGATATAGATACGCTTGAACGCATACAAAGGAGAGCAACTAAAATGATTACACATAGGTGGAAGATGGGAGGATGCCCACCGAAACCCCTCCTGTGTGCGTCTGCTTGTGTGTACTCACGATCATCGTGAATACATAAAATAAACGCTCCTGATTATTCTTTACGCGAGTAATAAATAAGAGTCTATTAAATAATAACGTTGGCTACAACAATTCACTGTTTAGAATTGTGCATTAATAAGGGTCAGCTACAACTCACTTTTTAGATAATCTGTGGGTCGAAAAGATTGCTGCAATTTGGTGAGTTGTTGTGCGTGTAATGAAGATCATAGAACACAAGCTACGGATTGATACAGAAACAGTTACGACAGTCACTGTGGACCCGCCTTTCGTTTATGGTGTCGCGTTACCAACGAAGCAGATAGAAGCCCAACGGAGCAGGCAGCTAATTAGTCACATATGAGAATATTTTAAAGTATTGGTGTGTAGAGGAACGCAGCTTTAGTTGAGTCATTATTCGTTCTTTTTATTGTATAGGTCACAATGTAATGTTTGCGTGAAAATAAAATTTACTTACATAATATATGGTTATCCATTGATCATTTAACCCAAATAAATAATATATCTCGTATATATAGAAAATTATTTAATAGCTAATTAAAAAATGGTGGTAAACTGGCTCAACTAGTACTTGGTGTGGGGTAAGTTGAGCCAGATTGTGGGGTAAGTTGATCCACAATATAGCGTAAATCACAGTGCTTTATTTGTATAACTGTTACAACACAACACAATTAAGACATCTGTGTAGGCTCGTTGGCTACATACAGGTACATGTCACATTATGTTTCAAACGTTCAACAAAGATTGTAATTTAAAGATTACTAAATAGTGGTGCGGGAATGTGGAATATTGCACACGGCTAATAGCTACTCTTGTGAGATTTCAGCGCATTTCAAGATAGTTTTTCGGACAAGTTAAGATAACAACACGATTAAGGAACATTATTCCGTTAGCACTTCTTCACTGGTTATGTGATTAATGGACTGAATCCGCCTATTTATAAGTAGAATAGCTTAAATATTGTGGACAAGATATCAAGGGTATGCACACAGATGATTTACAACTACCACTTATATTCTATCAGTCAACCATTTTCTATCCAGTTAGTTATGCCATCCTTTAAACGATGGGCTTTTAATTTAAGAATTCTTTGATGCAGCACTTTATCAAAAGCTTTTGAAAATGAATTCTTTAATTAACCTTTCTAATGATTTACAAATCATTGATGTTAAACTCACTGGTGTGTCTGCAGTTATCTGACTCATGCATGGAAGTAAGACCTACCTGTGGATGTTGTTTCGGGTGAGCTTACGGCGGATGTCTTTGGTCCACTGTGGTTTCGGTCGGTGTTTCAGCGGTTGTCGCTAGTTCTCTTGCTGTTTCCTCGATTGTACTTTCACGTGGTTTTACGGCGTTTGTTGTACTTGTACTTATCAGCACGCACCAGGAAACATTAATATCAAACATCAGTTTGAAATATATGTAACACGTCGGTGTCCACACTAAACCTTTCATTGTTCTGAAAATGTAAACAAATATCAAATAAACATTAATTTGGATTGTTGAAGATAGTTTAGGTTATTTACTATGGTTGGACTAATGCTCAACTCGAGGGGATCTTCGCCACGTGGTGAGGGTAATGAAATCTGACAACGGACCACCCTTGCATTGAATACCATGTTATGTTACAGCGGGGGAGGTTGGAGGTTCCCAACAAAAAATCCGACATAAATTCCACAAATTCCTAAGTTTTGTAAAAAAAATGTAAAGAAATTAAAATTCGAAGCAGTCTGTACTTCATAATCCACACAATTGTGTTATTCCCTTAAGTATGGCACACTTTGTTGAAATGTATATCGTTAATTGGCGTTCCAGTATTGATATTAATCAGCGGCAAGTACAAATCCCATCAAGTACGAATCCACCTCACAGTATTCTTTCCGGCATAGCTAAGAAACTACTAGTGCTGCATCATAATCCTTGCACACAGAAAGACTGCAAGGAAGCCCACAATGCATCATAATCCTTGCACACAGAAAGACTGCAAGGAAGCCCACAATGCATCATAATCCTTGCACACAGAAAGACTGCAAGGAAGCCCACAATACCTCAAGTAATCAAAACTAGCTCCTGTTGTTATTGTGTAGCAACCATTTGTTGTGGATTTGTACTTGTTGCCACATTTGAGCCACCTTGACATTGTGACTGCTCTCATCTGCATAACTAGCAGTGCAAACCATTTACCCGTTTAATGTCACATATCAACAACACACCTCACAAATTGGCACAACGATAATTTTTTATGGTTATTTTTTATTTGATATATGTTAATTTTATACGAGGATTTGTCTTGATGTTTAAAGGTAAAAAGAAATCACATAACCACATCCGAAAAATAGGGACAAGTATATATCTTGTAAATTATATACCCATTTGAGAAATCAGACAGAATAATTGAAAAAAATCATATACCTTTTTAGGCACTGTGTACCACAAAACATCAAATATTCCAAAATAGGGTATTTATTGTCGCCATATTGTAAGTGCATAATAAACCGATAGTATGAATATGAAGCCCTACACATCGCGCGGTTCAGAAAGCGAATGTGTACATGTACCTGTAAGGGTACGGGTAGAAAAGTGTGTACTACGTCACCTAGCCTCGATAAACGATCCTCTGTGAGTTGGGGTCACTATTTTTTCTTTCACATCCGCCTCGTTCTTTCTGTCGCTGTCGTAGTTTTCATTGTGAAGGAATTAACCGACTCTTATTCTAACTCATCAATTATGAGTAACATGTTATATGAGTATACAATTACCCACACGAAACAATTATTGCATTGACTTATGTTGAACATAATTAATATTTTTAACACTATGTTCTCTCCGTATAATACCGCAAACGGCTTTCGCGTGTCGGAGCCACTGTCGATGAGTGGACGTTCCTCTCGAACTCTAGCCGCACGCAGGGGCTTGCGTCCGACGAAATTTACTGATTGTCTGTCAAATTATTCTCAAGCAAACAGCACCAATTGAACAAACGAAACTAAATCAAATGAATTGAAATATGGCGCCAGCTGAAATCAATCATATCCGCGATGCTCCGTGAGTTGGCGCCACGATGCTCCATGAGTTGGCGCCACGATGCTCCGTGAGTTGGCGCTACGATGCTCCGTGAGTTGGCGCCACGATGCTCCGTGAGTTGGCGCCACGATGCTTCGTGAGTTGGCGCCACTATTAATTTTGTTACTCTCACACCCGCCTCGTTCTTTCTGTCGCTGTCGTAGTTTTCATTATGACGGAACCCAGAATATGGACAAACACCCTGGGACTCTCATTCTAACTCATCAGTTCTTAGTAACATTTTATACGGGTATACACATATGTACACGAAGCAATTATTAACTTGATTTATATTGAAATAATTCACAAATTTAGTAGGTCAAAATACTAAAATCTCGTCACCGTATTTTACCACTGAAACTTCACTCATATCATTAAATTAATTAAATACCACACACACACGCACACGCACACGCACGCACGCACGCACGCACGCACGCACGCACGCACGTACGCACGCACGCACGCACGCACGCACACACACACACACACACACACACACACACACACACACACACACACACACACACACACGTTTTTAGTTGCCGATCAGGTTGATGCAGTCGACGTGTTTAAAGAAGGCTCTGCCGGCAACATCGTCGATGCAGCTAAGCCACAGCAGGAGTCCCACGATACTGATGGCTGACCGTATCATCTTGCTGTTTGTTCGCTATTCTGTGTTTTCTACAGAATAGGTAGCTGTATAAACACTTGAAGCGCTGTGAAATATAGGGTGACATGGAGAAAAACGGGCCCTGGAAGTAAGACGGCCCCTGGAAGTAAGACGTCCCCTGGAAGTAAGACAGCCCCCAGCTCGTACGCAAAATATAAAACTATGAACGTCCTAAAATCTGGTGCAAAATGAAGCTTTAAGCGTTTTTTTTTTACTTTTATAGGCACTATTACACGCCTTGATCTAATAGTTTGGCAATAATAAAATGGTGTAACTCGCTATATAACTATAATAGCCTAATGTATGTGTATCATACCATTTGTGTGTTGGCAGTTGTTCGTTCATATAAGCGAAAACCACGGGGGAGGGAGCTACTGACCGTCTTGTCCCAGACAGAGGGCCGTCTTGTCCCAGACGGAGGGCCGTCTTGTCCCAGACGGAGGGCCGTCTTGCCCCAGGCAGAGGGCCTTCTTGTCCCAGACGTAGGTCCGTCTTGTCCCAGACGGAGGGCCGTCTTGTCCCAGACGGAGGGCCGTCTTGTCCCAGACGGAGGGCCGTCTTGCCCCAGACGGAGGGCCGTCTTGCCCTAGACGGAGGGCCGTCTTGTCCCAGACGGAGGGCCGTCTTGCCCCAGACGGAGGGCCGTCTTGTCCCAGACGGAGGGCCGTCTTGTCCCAGACGGAGGGCCGTCTTGCCCCAGACGGAGGGCCGTCTTGTCCCAGACGGAGGGCCGTCTTGCCCCAGACAGAGGGCCGTCTTGTCCCGGGGATGGGGCAAGATGTTTTTTGGGCACTCTAGCTATTTTTCAAATGTAACTCATCAAGTTTGTCAATACGGAACGTAAGTCTCTTGACCTAGTTTCAATTTGAAAATTTTCCTTGGGTGGCCGCCCTGTCCCAGGTTACCCTAATTCAGTTTATAGTAGGTGTCAACATTATAGGTAAAAATAAACCTAGGGGTAATAAAACATACTACTGTATTCACCGATTATAGTTAGAATGGCTTGAATAGGACGAATGCGAACTGTGTTTTTTTAAGGAGCAATTAAACTTCTTAAACACTTGCTGCGCTGTGAAATATAGTTTTGTTTACGTTGCCGTTGGTTGTAGGTGTCAACGTAACAGGTAAAAATAAACCTACTGGTAATAAATCATGTGTGGTTGAGTCGATACTGCGTCGTTGCTCCGTGAAGTGCAACGCTAATAAATCATACCGTGTATGGATACAAAAGCACTTAGACACAAGCACGCGTTCACATTAGTAGTAGGTGTACGTAAATATGCAAGCATGCGTTCACATTAGTAGTAGGTGTACGTAAATATGCAAGCATGCGTTCACATTAGTAGTAGGTGAACGTAAATATGCAAGCACGCGTTCACAGTAGTATTAGGTGTACATAAATATGCAAGCATGCGTTCACATTAGTAGTAGGTGAACGTAAATATGCAAGCATTCGCAAACGTCCACATCAGGTCACTGCATAGGGCTTATATATATTAAATAAAATGTGTAAGATGTTGTGTGTTTTTTGTAGATTTATTGCATGTCAATGTTGATATGGACGAACACATTCAATGCATTGCATCTTGTCATACACTGGTTAAGATACAGGGAGGCTTACAAACATGCATAGCAATTTTGCGCCATGGCGCCTTCTTGCGAAACGTTTTTTTCTCGTTTGATAATCATTAGTATTTAACTCCAAACAACAGTTCTAACAATTTGTTTGCACTCACTTAATGATATAATTGTTAGTAATTTAGAATGTTTATCTCTTGGGCAAATGTATAATGTTTGTAAAAATGGTATATTCTTAGTTTAGCAAAAACAGCATCAACCATTATACATCAACTTGGCAGAACCTCGGTTTCCATGCTACGATCATCCAATTTACGGTGATTCTAGGTGTTTACTGCACTTAACTAATACTTAACTACTTTCGGGGTGTTTATAGCACTAACCCGTCCATATTTGAGTGTAGACAAATGGCCGTGAGCTGCTGTTATCGCCCCAAAAATGGCAAAACATTCAGTCAGATAGGGTCAGGGTTGTTTGATTTAAATCATTTGATTTAAATCATTGATTTAAACTTAACTAATACTTAACTACTTTCGGGGTGTTTATAGCACTTGTGTAGCTGTATTGACACCAGATAGCCTGATAGTAAAATATTTTACGACATTGTGTGTGTTTGAGCTATTCCCTTTCGGAATGCGGTGAAGCCACACAAACTTGTCTTCCAGAGCAAGTATCTTTTCAAGTCAGAAGCCCTGAGTTAAAGTCCACCTAGAGCTTGTGCTAGTTGTTACCAATTCAGTATGTTGACTCAAGTAAAACAGTCTGGGCTACAATTGTTTAATGCTGTACTAGTTTGCAGTCTGGTTGGAGACCCTTAGAGTACACAGATCCCTGGTCAGGTGCTAATCCACCCTCTAAACAAACAATAATTAGCACTGCTACAGCCACAGACACACAACATGCTTTCCTTTCCAAGACAGATTATGCAACTACAGGGGTGAGGCTCTGTGGACATTGTCTAATGTCTTTATATAAGCAAAAATCATGTACCCTCTGTTAAGACAAGTACCCAAATCGATTTGAATAGAACACGTTTGAAAGAGTTTATAAATATAAACATCTATGTAAATGTATATATACCAGATTTTTTAAAAATCAAATAAATAAAAAAAAATCCGATTTAAATCAAATAAATCCGATTTTTTTAAATAAAAAAATCATGATTTTTTTCAACCCTGGATAGAGTTACAATTCTAGTTGGTAATAGGGTCGGACGTGTGTGTTTAAGGGTTTCCTACACATTACCAGTAGTTTACAAGGTTGTCCACCCAGGTTGTTTACAAGGTTGTCCACCCAGGTTGTTTACAAGGTTGCCACCCAGGTTGTTTACAAGGTTGTCCACCCATGTTGTTTACAAGGTTGTCCACCCAGGTTGTTTACATGGTTGTCCACCCAGGTTGTTTACAAGGTTGTCCACCCAGGTTGTTTACAAGGTTGTCCACCCAGGTTGTTTACAAGGTTGTCCACCCAGGTTGTTTACAAGGTTGTCCACCCAGGCGGTGATCCTAGATATATACATAGATATATTTTGTGGAGGCAAACCTTTTACAGCATTCCATGTCTGTTGGACACGTTTGGTTCCCCGGGTACTAGCCAATCAGCTATGTATGTGGAAACCAGTTTTTTTAGATACTGAGTTTTCTTTCTTATACCATATACACAAAAGGCACCAGATTTACATGTTCTGTTGGTTCTTGTCCACAGTTCATTACAATGTTTATACTCTAATTAGTTGATAAACAACAGTTTGTAAACTTTATAACTGATAAATTAAGTACCTAGTAAAGTAAATGATTGGTTGTTTGATAAAGTTTGTGTACATTAAACTAACGTGGTTGAATGTTTCCTATGCCGAATGATTCAAATTTAACATTCAGAGTCAACATTAAAATTCAACATTTAGATTCAAGATTCAATTTGAAGAAAGGAACAACATGAATTTAATGCATGTATATCGAGTCTGCTTGCAATTATATGTTATTGCAGGTAGTATAAGTTACAAGTTGTTGTAATAATAACTATTTTGAAACAGTTGTATGTTATATGCAATACGTAACTAGACATATGAAGCAGAACTGGCCGATGTCAGTAGCACCAAGTACAAGAGTCTCTCAAGTGATGTCAAGACAGAGGTAACTTCTTTGTGTGATTATTTCTAGATCTTTCTAGTAGGAGAACCTGTTAATATATCCTGTCCCCATAGCCCGAGTGTTATTGCTAAACCAAAACCTTCCTGTTGTTTGCATACGGGGTGTTGAACATGTGTTTTGTTAACAGCCCTAGTGTCAGCCATTACAAATGTAAATCAGGTGGAATATGTATGTGTTTTGAAGCAGTAGTTGTCTTCATATCAGCCACAGCCCATGGGGGCCGTATATATCCTCCTGCCATGTTCTCACCATCGTGCAATATGCAGGCATCCAGCTGTCCACTACCTCGTATTGATATAATATATAACACTTCTATTGTGTTAAAATCCTGGGGAAGCCCAAGCTCAGCAGAGGACCAAAGCAAAAGGGGTAAGGCAGTTTCTAATTAATTAGCAGTTGCAGTTATAAGCAGTTGGAGTGATACGTTGAGGAGCTATGGAGGATAAGCGAGTTTAGACAGGTACATTTTTAGTGTATGGCAAATGTTATTATATTTCCTACAGACTTAATGCTAACAGGGAGTGGGTTCCAGAATCATTGCGGCAAAGGTCTAGTTCCGACATTTGTAAAAGTAAATTAGAATTAGATGATAGAAGTTGTCTAGGATGTCTTGCGGCTCGCCTTCGTGCTGGCTTGTTCTCTCCTTCAACTTAGCCTTCGATTGATGTTAAAACTAGACTAGTTTCAGAAAGGCACAAGTGTTATTTAAAAATAAATTAACATTGTAATCCACACTTTGTAATCCACATGGGTTGAGTGATTATGTTCAGGTGCTGGCTGTGTTCCGGAACTCAACAGTAGGTGGCAGTGTGGTGGACATGACCGACATCTTCTTCACGTGAGTGTCACTGGACATGTAGCAACAATGATTTCTGCATAATATTTAAATGCATTGGCTGACTTAACGAGAGTTCAACAGTTGTACACCTATGTGTATCCTGTCTGTATGAGATATATGTAATTTTTTAAAGCATATTAACACAGCGGCTAGCATTTACACAATCAGTAGGTAAGGTGTTCCATTCATTTATCATCCTCTGTGAGAAGTTAATGTCTTACAAACTTCTGTTTGATATTCTCTTAATCTCATTGTTGTATCATTTTGATTGATATGTGTTTTTCATGGAAAGTGTGTAAATGTGTTAATTTTCATTTAGTGTTGTAATTCAGTAAAGTGGCTGCTGGTATACCAATAAAATTTGGTCTTTGTAACGGTCTCCTTGACCCATTGAATATGTTTCTTTTTAAAACCGCAGCTAGAAGATGCAAAGTACTAAGTTTTTTTATTAATTAAAATAAATTCATTAGTGCACTTTATATATTATTAGGATATGTGAATTTATATTTAGAATTTGTTATGAACGATACTGTTCTTAAGTGCTGTGATAATATTGTTGTATATAATTTTGGGTCTAATAGGCATTTCCGATTTCCTTGTATAATACGGTGTACTCTGTTATGGCAGCAAGGGCAGCATCGTGGTTGACTTCATTCTACATCTGGACAGTGTCACCGACACCGATGTGCTACAACATATACTTGTCAACAGTGTCAACAACAATGGTGGTAAACGTGGTGACTACAGCGTGGATGCCTCCAGTATCACTTTCTCTGGTTAGTGCTCACTACAATAATAATAGTAAGATAATATAATAATGATAAAATAATAATGATAACATAATAACAATAGTTTGTTTCCATCATTATGTAATGTAATGATTACATATAATGTAGTGTTCATAGCTTGATTCATGTTAATGCAAAACATATGTACACACAATGCAATACAATACTCATTTAAATCATGCATATAAAAAGATATAATACATTGTGCGACCAGGGTAATTACAATCATATTGTACTAAAATCTTGTGTTGAAAATGGAGAGAACAGAATTGTAGATTTACGTTCTCTCTCCTCTATTACATTGAATTAACTTTGATAGTTCATTATTCATTGCAGCTAGCTTGTTGGTTGAGAGAGAGAAAGGAGAGAGAGACAATGTTATCTACATTTACAGCACAGCGATACAGTAGTTTTTACCGGGAACCATTACCTAATAATAACTTATACTTATTACGATCGATATACTTATTTTATTACCAGATACCGTATAGTTTCCAATAGAAGCTAATAATACTAATAGTGAACCTCCTTTTCAGAAGTGAAACCATGTGAGAAAACATAAGATTTTCAGGAGTGAAGCACACAGTTATAATAACATCGGCATGAGAACCATGTGTAAAGATCAATACAGCATTCACACATTTCCGTTTAAAAACAATAGCGTATAATGCTAATTAGCACACTTGTCTAAAATGTAGCAATATATTTATTAGCTTGCACCCCTTTTCAGAAACTAATAAACATGCATCCAAGCCTTCACAGTGGCGCAATGTGCGTCTGTTGGAAACTGTTGTAGTTATTTATTTGAGTTAGTCCAATATACGGCTGGTTTTATTTCACATCTAAAATATGAATGAATAATGATTATTGTTACCATAAACCGTTATATCTGAGTTTTGTCTTCATTCTTGTCTTCATTCTTGTGTTAGAAGAGAAAAAACATAGGTACCTGCTGTATTCGTATTACTATTTGTTGTTCATATTACTAGTTTTTGTTCGTATTACTAGTTGTTCGTATTACAGTAATAATTTTAATGAAGATATGTAATGCTCATTAGATGTAAATTTTTATTTAAGTTTTTGCATATATGGGTTCATTGATTATAATGTAAGATTATAAATGGTCTTAAGGCATCGAGACTGTACATCACAAGACCTATGTCATTTAACCTGACCCCCCCAACCCCCCAATTCCCACATGAAACTTTGATTTACATCGACCTGTGTGCAACTTCGGTAACTTCAGGTGGCATTCAACCATCTTAATGCAAAACTACTGGGATCACTTAAAGCAAGCACCCTTATGAACTGCGATCACTTAAAGCAAGCACCCTTACGTATTGTGATCACGTAAAGCAAGCACCCTTATGAACTGTGATCACTTAAAGCACGCACCCTTAAGAACTGGGATCACTTAAAGCAAGCAACCTTACATACTGTGGTCATGCACCCTTAAGAAATGTGATCACGTAAAGCAAGCACCCTTCCGAACTGTGATCACTTAAAGCAAGCACCCATACGTACTAGTCGATTTGAAATTTCCGGAACTTAGAAATGTTCTTTCCTATGAACTTTTTTTGTTGATTTGTAATCTAATGGGATCCTAGAACAAATTCAGCTTGGTTGCCCAAATGGCAAGTATGGGCAAATCTCGTAATCTGCATAAATCCAAGATGGCCGCCAGACGCCGTCTGGAAAATTAACTTTCGAACCACTTGCCTTAGAATGATGTATAATACGTCTTTTTAGGGGTTTTCGGGTAGGAAGAATCCATTTTTGATGTTATTTTTTGAATTTCAGGTCAAGGTCATGTCAAATTCAAGATGGCCGCCCAACGCCACCTTGACAATTTAACTTTTGAACTACTTGCCATAGAATGATGTATAATGCGTCTTTTTAAGGGTTTTTAGGTATGTAGAACGAATTTTTGGCGTTATTTTTTCAATTTCAAGTCAAGGTCAGGTCAATTTTTTATTTGCAGAATCCTTTTGGTGTTATTTTGAAAAAAGTCAGGGTCCGATGCTAGAGTTAAGTCAAGGTAAAACTATCACATCTTGATGGACAATGAACTAAATTACAGTTTATATACAAAACTAAATACAACATTTGACATATTTAGAGATTAGAACATCATGTCATGTTTTAATCACATTTGTTAAATGTTATAATACATAGATCATTATGAACATTGGATTAGATAACTTTGAAAATACTTTCAAAATAGTCTCAAATCAAAACTACCATGAAATTCTTTCATCGGCCTTAGTATGTCTTACAAAAACAAAACAAAAGTTGCATCTTCCTGAAAACACGTTTTGAATTTTGCCTAATCTTACTCCCATTCATCTAAATCATCAAAAATAGCGAGATCATCCATAGCATCGTCACTGTCCTGATCGAAACCATCTTCAAAATCCTCTGCCTGAATATCCTCCATCTCAGCACCCTCCTCATCTCCAGCCTGAGCAACCTGTCGGTTAGTGTACGGATTGCAGCAGTCCTCTCCCCCAGAGCACTTACAGTATGACGTACATGAAAGATGCTGTTTGTGACAGCCACATGCCTCAGTACTGCACTTCTTGCCCTGTGCCCTACACAACGAATCACGTCAATCAGCTCAGGTGGAGCTGGGTCGCCTCCAGCAATGACAGGAATGGGGATGTCATCCCGAATTTCCCACCCAAAGTGAGTAATATCTGTTGACTCATCAGGTGGGGCTTGGCAGTTTGCCGCTTTCCACAACATGACCTGTAGATGAGCCCGAAGCACGTGCTGCAACAGGTTGGCAGATGTTGGAGGCAGGGCCATGACTTTAGGATTTTTCTTCTTCTTTGTGAAGAGTGTGAAGCGAGCAGACTCCATGGGTGTCCCTGGCGGCTGATCATATAGAGCAATGAAGAAGGGTTTTGCTGCCTCCATCATCTCTGCGTGTGTGATACCTACCTCACCTAGCACATTAGCCAAACCTGGATAGCAAGCAAGGTGTTCAGTGCCCTGATCTTTCCTTTGCCATAAGGATATGATGTTGTGTCACACCCACTGAGAGCATGCATGCCAAGCAACTGCAGACATTTTGGCCCCAGGTCAGCGCAGGTGGCATTGATATCCAGAACTGTCCTATCCCACCGCTCCATCTGTACCTTGCATTGTAGCTCTGCCCGATAAACCCAATAGACTAGTAGAGCAAACACGTCTGTGTCATCGCTAAGCACGCGAATCACACCCTGGCCACAGCTGACAGCCTGAAGGACATATGATATCATATTGACGTCTACCTCATCATGAACAAATGTACCATCATCCTGAGTCTCCAATGTCGTATTTTCTCCAAGATTGAAAGTACTCAACACACTTGCCAGCCTCCGCTTGTTATTCTTGCTCTTCATGATTGCATCTCTCTTAGGCAGATGACTGGTTATGGAGAGTTCATAGTCAATGACAACTTCACTAGCCCGCGTGGTCCTTAGCAGAGACATCCTGGTACTTATCAAAGACAACGATTTTCTTAGTAACATCTGGATAGTGACTCAAACGACCCTGGATGGATGTAATAACATCTGAGGGGCTGCCACCATGTGGACACACCATATGATAGAACAGCTGTGAAACATCCACGATGACAGTGTCAGCAGATTTTGGCGAGATCTCAACAACACCGAGACGTTTAACCAAACCTGATTTGTTGGCTTTGCGGAGACAACCATGTCCATCAATGAGCGCTGGAGGCACTGCACACAGTTCGTAGGCAAACAGAGGTCCAAGCTCCACTTGCCGCTGCTGTCCAATCATTAATAGCCGGAGAAAAATGTTCTCAAGGTCTATTATTGGCCTGGTCTTGTTGCCTTTAACATGTGCCTTTAGCGCACACATCGTCTTGATTTGGCTACTGATAGCGTTGTAGAAACTATCGGGGAGATTGGCAATGTAATTGCTCTCCATCTTTTCTCCAATCATAATTGAATCTGCCACGTTCATATCAGTGGAGGCAATTTGGCCAGTTACGGGATTGTAGAGATAAGGACGGTTATCTTCTAGTGGGTGTGGATACTTCTCTACCTCTGCATGAATGAGACCCCGATCATGTGCATCCAAGGTGCGTCGGTGCTTCAACTCCTCCTTGTGTTGCTTCTGTGAAGTGAGACCTGGTGTATAATCAGAACAGATATAGTCTAGACGATCTGACACATGGACGGTGATAGGGAAGGCGTCAATCCACTCACTAACTAGATCAGCAGAAAGTGTCATGCCCTTAAGAGCTCCCTTGCCAACCCTGATAGCAGTCTGCTCTCCAAACTGGTCGGCAGAGAAAGCATTCCAGTATCCATCATGGTGCCGATACATTTCAGCCCTCCATATGCTGCAGCCACATACGATTCCAATGCTGAACCTTTCATCAGTTTTGCGATGCAGCTAATGAATGACTGTATGATATGCATCCCACCAGGATGAATATGGAATTGTATGGGCTGATTCCAGCACACTTGTTTAGTTATCCATCCCTATATCAACCAGTGACTTCTGCATGTAAGTGAGTGTTGTTAATATGGTGTCAGGGTGAGAGGGTGGTGCGTCAATCAAAGGACCAAACATATAAGTGTTTGCAGGTTTGAGTACTCCCTGGCTCCTGGATTGCTGATTGTTGAAGCCATTCCATTCCATAGCATCTTGCTCCTGACACAGGCTGTTGAGCCACTGTGTGTCCTTCTCTTGCGCAGCCACCAAACTGCGGAACCGTAGTACCTCATCATATGATACAGTGTATCCATGTTCATGTAAAATGTGAATGAGATCACTGCTGCCAAATTATGATGTAGTTTGACACCCAACCCAAGTGTTGTTTGGTTACGTGTGTTAGTAATACAATATTGTATAGATTGCGATAAACTCAGTGATGCTTTTGTGACTTCACCATTTGCTATGAGCTTTGATATTATATTTGATATCTAAGCAGTGTAGCACTGGTTTGCTGCTTTGTTTTGACGTGGGTGAAATCACCGAGATCATATTTTTTGTTGTTGAATGGAATACCACGAGCCTCAGTCGTGATCTTTCTCACCAAGGCATCCTCGTTTTCCTCATCTACGGTGTCCACTTCAGAAATCTTCACGATATTACTTACATACTCACGGAATCCAACAATGGATGCACAACCCTCAATGCTAAGTACTACCACATCATCACCCAAATGCGTAACCAGTTTGGTAAACATTTGCTTTCGTGTCAACTGACCACCATAACCGACATACTTATCATGTAGTTCAATGGATGTCCAAGTACATATCTTTTGATTAGTATACATCTGGTCAACAAGCAATTGCAAAGCTTCATCACCAATCTTTGAGGTTTGGTCTGTATGAGCAGGGATTTTTCTGAATCCATCATAACATCGAATATGATACTGCGCCTCAGCTGCAGATAAATCATGTACACCATGACAACGTAGGGCAACTTCCCTACTCCACGCATCATTACGATCTTCACAATATTGCAATACAATACTCTTGAAAGGTGGAGCATCTTTGACACCCATTTTTTCGCACTGTACTACCCTGTCCCACCTATCAGGATGTTTAGGATTTACAGGTTCACAAGCTTCACCACAAAACAAGCATTGTTTTTTGAAATCGAAGTCTATCACTTGTGACCTTCTCATTCTGGCAACTGGTGCGTCATCGCTCTCTATCAAACCTTCCTTCCTCTTTTTAGCCACAAGTTTTTTATATGATCCTTGGAGGTGAATGAGCAATGACAGTTTTTATGAAGTTCGACTGATGCTTGCTCTCCCTGGGAGTCAAAGATGGCCTGCATTCTATTACGGGTCTCATCGTCATGCCTCAATATTGAGCTCTCAATGATTTTCTTGACTGCTTGTAGCTTGAATGTTTGGAGTGGTCCAGATTTGCTGCAGGTTGAGAGCAGGCACTTTCCATCAGCATTAGCCATCTCGAATTTTGAAAATGAAAGAAAGAAAATTATTCTTTGATTAGGCCTGATTTGAAATCTCTATAACAAATAAAAATTTGGCTTGACCTTGAATTGAAATTGAAAAAATAACAACAAAAATGTCTTCTACATACCTAACAACCCTTAAAAAGACGCATTATACATCATTCTATGGCAAGTAGTTCAAAAGTTAAATTTTCAAGGTGGCGTTGGGCGGCCATCTTGAATTTGACATGACCTTGACCTGAAATTCAAAAAAATAACATCAAAAATGGATTCTACATACCCGAAAACCCCTAAAAAGACGTATTATAATCATTCTAAGGCAAGTGGTTCGAAAGTTAATTTTCCAGACGGCGTCTGGCGGCCATCTTGGATTTATGCAGATTACGAGATTTGCCCATACTTGCCATTTGGGCAACCAAGCTGAATTTGTTCTAGGACCCCCATTAGATTACAAATCAACAATAAAAATTCATAGGAAAGAATATTTCTAGGTTGTGTATTGAACACATAGGAATGTCAAATCGACTATACTGTGGTCAGAAAATAAACAATATTTTGATAAATCAATGCATTACCTTGCGCAAAATAGCTGCTACCCCCACACCCCATGGAACCAATTTTATGTAATTTCTTACATTATTAAGAAACGTAGTCGCAAAGTTTACGACCGAAGTTACCGTGACTTTTCACGCAGAGACAGTTTGTAATGTGTAACGGTAACCAGTCAAATAAATCCAGACAAACCTTGCATTTTCGGCCAGACTTTATTCGCCGAGTTTACGAAGGCGCTAGGGTCGGCTAAGGGAGAAATTAGCTGTAGCTGGATACAATATGTTTTACAGGGGAGACATACTATTATTTCTATTTATCCCAAAATTATCGAGGAATATTGTTTAACGTCTCAGGAATTATACCATTATACGACTTAAAGAAATAAACCACATCATTTCAAAACAAGGACGTTTTCCCAATTGTTTTGGTGTCTGAAAATGTAAGAGGTTGCATTAAAGCATGCAATAAAATGACATTTGTGACATACTAATTTATGTTGCATTATTACATTTAAGTAAACATACCGCAAGTTGCTATACACAGATGACCTGGCTGTAGTAGCGGACCATGGGGAAAACCTTCAAAAACGGTTGGTGGAATGGACGGAGACCTTTGCCAGGCAGGGACTGAGAGTATGTCTGGAGAAGACAGACGTGCTTTGGGTCTGGCAGCAGAACAAAGACATAGATATAAGACTGGAAGGGAAGAAACTGAAACAACGAGACAGCTTTGATACCTGGGTGGAGCGGTTTGTGGTGACGGCGGCACGGAAACATAAATTCGCAGGAGAATACCAGCTGGGGCGAATGCGTGGAGGAAAATGGAAGGGGTAATGGGAGATAGACACATATATCGGAAGCTAAAGGAAAAGGTGCTTAGCTCACGCGTAACACCAGTCTACCTATGTAGCCTTGAGACCATGGCGATGACGGAAAAACAACAAGAGAAACTGCAAGTTTGCAAGAATTGCGGGAGTGAAAAGAATAGACAACCGAAGAATGAAGGAGCTGAGGGAGGAGGTTGGTGTGAAGAAGAGTTTCAGGAGGAACCTGGTGATGAGTTGGCTGAAAACGTGGAAAGTACGGGTTGACGAAGAGAGCGGATGCGCTTACAGTAGACGGTAGAAGGACACGAGGAAGACCGAGACTGAGATGGGAGGACTGCGTAAAGAGTGATTTGGCTGGAGTGGGAGGGTGGAGAATTAGAGCGAGGGATGGGGGGAGTGGAGACGGTTGGTGAAGACGGCAGTGAAACCGAACATTACTCGTTCCCCAAAGCACTATTCATAATACTGATTGATATCATATACTGTACATTATTTATTTGATTAATATATGCATGTAACACGCGTTTCTAGGATGTTCTCAAGATGTTCTCATGATGTTCCACCATATATCCAGACATTCCATTTGCGTGCGGAGCTTATGTGTTTATGTGTCAGACGGTGTTATGCATGGCATGTTGATTTCTGTTGGCACGCATTAAAAACGCGGAAGAGACTTTGGAAATTACACTTTTTGCTGGCATTTCTTTAATTTGGTTATACTGTGTGAGCCTCATTATAATTATAAGGCTTAAATGCAGAGCATATGCCATGTAGTCCAAGAGCAAAATCTTAAAAAAATTCAATCGTTCAACACTCCATCCAGAGAAGGTTTGACTTGACAGAGTGGTAGAAAAGACCATGTGGAATACATGCTGGTAGTATGTGGTTTCAAATTGTATCATAACGAGTCTACAGGCCAATATACACCGCGGGCCGATAACATTTAGACGGAGGGGGTAACGTAAATGTGAATATATTTGTACAGACTCAACCAGTTTTGATATATCATTGGCTTCGTATTATAATTATCTGCCCGAATATGTTCAGTTATTGGAAAATAATAAATATAAAATATCACACCAATTCGAATTTTCTGCCTTTTTACTTGTTCTGCTGTCATATAAAGATGCATGCTCTTTATATTTCAGGAAAAAAACTGCAACTGTTCATTCGCCTGTGATTAGTGTATTGCAACACTTATGCACATTCACCTGAGTTGATTATAATAGTTCTCACGCTTAGCACCGGGAGATGTGTATGTCCACACTGATGCACTTTCAGCGTTTTCTTCATCAGTGGACTCACGGGCTGTCCTTGTATTCTCACAAGTTTCTTTGGCCATAGATGCACAAGTGCAAGGCATGTTGTTGTTTCTACAGAGGCAGTCGGCTCGGCGACATGCTAACTTCTTGCAGTGACAAATAGTCAGCTCCGGAAGATCCCGTAGTGTTGGATCTTTGGTCACGAGTACAGGATGTGGCACACTCTGAGTATGTTCCAGCGTTTTCTTCCATGCATAGGCATGGTGGTTTCCTCGCTTGCTGTCGGAAGTAGGGGGAGATTTTCATTTATGTGTCCCTTTTGTCAGAACAGCCAGTATCTGACATTGTTCACTTTCCTCCCAGCTTCCTGGGCTGTTGAGTACAATGCACATATGAAGGTCTCACGTGCTTTCTAAGGGCTGTTGCTGAGCTCGGTTTCTTCTCCAAGCTGTCCCAGACTGGTATGATGCTCTTTGCTGCCAAGTAAGACATTGAGCCTCTATTTCTTGCCGAGTCCTGATAGTGCGCTGTTTGAATAGCACCCTGTGACTACATGAAAGTTCAGTAAAACACTGCACAATTCAGGTCCTAGATCATATGCAAGGTTGTAGATAGGTAAATACCTGGCTTTGTCCTGGACTCCATCAGAAAACACTGCTCCCGACACTGGTTGTATCTGTTTTGTGTGATGCAGAAGACATCTGTGTCAGGTGACTGAATGACAATCATGTTGCGTTCGTGACTGGCATGTTTTGCATGTAACAATAGTCGTGTGTCTGTCTCTTCATGATATGACTTGAGGGAAACATGTATTCTCAATGACGTCTGGTAATTAGCACCTCTGAGCATTCTTGAAGCCACCACCTATGACAAGCTGTTGATCTTCAAGTATACTGCCTACACAGATGTCGCACCAGGTGTCTGCCAGGAAGGCACACACGATTACTTTGTTCTGTATATTTCCGATGCATTCAAAATACTGCTTTGGAATAGGAGTGGATGGTTACTAATGATATAGGTAAACATAGTTTACAGGATGATCTACATAAATTAGTTAAATGGTCAGAAAAATGGCAACTGTTATTAAATTTTGGGAATTGTAAATGTTTACACATAGGACATGGAAACATGGACGAAGAATATAAAATGGGGGATGCTGTACTAGGTAGAGCCACACAAGAAAAGGACTTAGGAGTAACATTTAGTGCTGACATAAACGTTTCAGAACAATCTGGTATTGCTGCTTCGAAAGGAAATCAAATTCTAGGGCTAATTAGGAGAACTATCATGTATATGGAGAAACAGCTAACTGTACCCCTGTACAAAGCAATAGTTAGACTACATTTGGAATATTGTATTAAAGCATGGAGACCGTATCGTAAATATGACATAGACAAGCTAGAAAGAATACAACGAAGAGCAACTAAAATGATTCAAGAATTGAGAGACCTTAGTTAAGAAAATCGTTTATTACAATGTGGTTTGACAACACCAGAGACCAGGAGACTAAGAGGAGACCAAATAGAAGTGTTTAAAATAGTGAACGGTTATGAGGATGTTGATAGGAATATGTTCTTTAAACTAAAGAAGGCAGTAGAACCAGAGGACACAAACTGCCAAATGATTGTGTTAATGCTAGTAGTGTGAATATGTTTAAAAATAGAATTGACAGATATTTGACAAGGGCGGGCTACACATAGATGAGAAAATTGTTGGACTCTCAATAAGCCAATGGCTTCCTTGTCCACTTGCTATCAGGAACTTGTTGTTTGGGATGGCAACCTTGTTAAACCTTGTTAAACCTCTGCCTTGATGAACTGGAGAAGCAGCTGTATCATGGAAACATAGTCACTCCAGTAGGCAAACAGCTGGGACTTGCCCGTTCCTCAGTTTTGAACCTTGTGAACTATGACTCTAATGTGGTGATTATATCGCATATACTCAGCATGGTGCTCTAGACATCTTTCCCTTCTTACATAGCTAGTTGGTTAGCAATAACCTGCTATATCACAGCATTTTCATCCACACCATTGTCATCCTGCTTAGAGAGCCACTGCACGAAGGCACGACACTGCAGATGAAACATAGTTCCATGACTATCTTGTGGCCCCTCAGTCCACGATTGTAAGATTTCCCTTTCATAAGGGTCGAGGATGCCGAACTGCCATACCTGCCAGGTCCTTCTTTCACAAAACAGCCAGTTCAATGTGGAAGCCTCCCATGCGTATTACAATGTCTTCAAACTCGTTTTGTAGTCACCAATGGATCTATTTGGCCTGCGCATAGACAGCAAGGGTAAATGTAATGACACTATCATTCTGGCCAAGGCGTGCCACCAAGGACTACACAGTGCTGAACTCTGTTGGAGAGCCATCTACTATAGGAGCCGATGTTTGTGCGAACGAGAACACATGAATGAACCACAGCATTGAAGCCACTCCAACCGCTCACTTTTTGTTTCTTTGTAGGGAAGATAAGTAGCTTCATTTATGTCATCCTGACCAATGCCCAAGCAAGATCCTTCATACAGGCTGCCGAATGCAGGCTTTTAGTGCATTTGAACTACTCCACTTGTGTTTTCCCGGAGAAACTGGTAACAGCAGGCTGCTTTCCGTATTCACTGTACGGTCTGGTGGATTGGCACACATCAGAGGATTGAAGTGACTGTTTTTTCTTCGTATGATCTGCGTAGATCCTCGGCTTGAGGGCTCTTTGTATCTGTCGAACACTATTGACATGTCAAATGCCTTTCCACCAACCAGGTCAGCAGAAATATATTCAGCCAATGTTTGGAATGCTGCATCATAAGAAGTTTCTTGTCTCCCTTCATGGAAGGCAGCATACTTCAGATTGGCTTTGCTGATATCTTCGGCTGCGACTAGATTATTATTGGCAGCACCTGTTATCCGCAGCTTGTTCTTATCGCCATTTCCGGTTGCCTTTTACAGAATTGTTTCACAGGCTTGGAAAGTACTAACCATGGTCATCATCATAACCTTTTATGTGTTTTCCTCGTGCAGAAGAGTCACATAACCCAGTCAGTGGATGTTGACTGGAATCTGGATACCCTGGATGTCTCTGTCGAACTTGTATCAGACTGTGCGCTTAATGACAAATATTTCTGATGGTGTCGATGAGGATGCAGATATTGTCCTCTGCATGTAACCAGGTTTTCTTTGCTCGTCCATATTTCGAGGCATTTTATGCCACTGAACACCAACACCTGACAACCTGTCCAGATCTGATTTCAAACGCTCGTATTCTTCATCTCGTAGCAGTTCCAGTGCTGCAATAAGTGTTTGTATGGAGGTATCTCTGGCTTTTCTTGTCTGAGTCCACCTGACAAATTTTGTACTTGTGAAAGTTTGTCAGCTTCTTTCTTTTTATAGGTGACAGATCCAATATCTCATGACTCTATGGACAGGCCATTGTCATAGTTGATTAGTGGGGTTATTTCAGATGTGCAATCTGCAATGACACAATATAGCAACAATATTAACCTACGACAATGCTCGTTAACGAGGGATGTGCACTTAGAAAAATAATAAGACGAAAGCTACTAGTAATGTTTAATGAAGTTAGACAACACGAATTATCGCCCAGCACAGTTTGGGAAATTTAACATGTGTGTGACTGGAAGCGACTGCTATAATCAATAATTTTATATATATATATATATATATATATATATATACATATATAAATTAGAGATTATAGCAGTCGCACTAAATATATATATATATATATATATATATATATATATATATATATATACATATATATATATATATATATATATATATATATATATATATATATATATATATATATATATATATATTTATAGCAATATATTTATAGCAATAGTTTGAAGTAACGAAGTGTGTTACAAAATTGACTATTTGGCGTTCAGTCACTGAAGACCGTGCTAGACAGTTGTATACAATTTTTCAGGAATTGATCAGTAAAGCACTATATAATTTATCAACAGCATTGACAAGTAAACCTAATAGTTTCATTTGAGAGCCGTGCAAGAAAAACGGTCATAATATTTAATTTTTTGTGATTTTTACTTCTAGTAGTTGTATAATCCAACTTTAGATTGTTGTACATATTCTGACAGAGAATTATAATGCAAAGCCAATGGTATTGAGAATAGGTTGAATCTGGTCAAAGATATTCACTTTTATGTTACCCCTCCGTCTGAATTTTAGCGGCCTGCAGTGACGGACCCTTGATATGTATAGAGGCCTGTATAATGTTTATGATACCACAATTTGAAACCACATACTACATGGAGGTGTTCTATAGGGTTTATTCTAACACCCTGTCAAGTCAAGCCTATTCTGTAGGGGGTGTTAGACGATTTTCGTTATTTGGCCTCCTATAAGAAATGGTTCCTGGACTAACGTCGACGTACAATTCAACCATATGCCACGTACTGCAGAGACACCATCCGGTGAATGACCAACCGAGCCTGTTCTTAGGGTGACTTAGTAAATGGATATATTGTTGAAATATAAGACAGCGAACATAAAACATATTCTAAGCAATTCACTGTAAATGTTTTATTTTATTCTTAAAATTAAAAGATATGTTTAAGACATGGAACAAACCGAAGATTCAGCAACACGTACAAGCAGCCATTGTGTCAAATAACAAGGACACTGTTCACGCTCATCGCCGTCTGACGAAATGGTTGTGATGTATGTAATATAGAACAAAAGGTGTTTACTAGCCGAGTTACTCGGAGAAGCACGAAAAATAAGGCAAGAGCTTATGACTCCTTGCACTACACGGACAAGTTTTGATAGTGCACTTAAGTGTATGAAGGAAATGTAGCAATATTTCGCTATAAACTAAAAACCCACCTGTTTATACTTGCTTATCCCCAATAGTGGATTGGTACGCTGAGGAGCTATGGAGGATAAGCAAGTTTAAACAGGTGGGGTTTTAACTTACGGCGACATGTTTTTATATTTTCCTACCGACTTATCGATTGTGAACTATTTAGACACTTTTGTTTTGATGCGCTGCCGAGCTTGGGTCTCCCGAGGATATTAGCGCAATATAAGTATTTTATATATTATTATCATTATCTTCATCATGCTGTCAGTTGCTATGCGACAAAGACTGCTTTCATTTCTTGACCGCCGCACTCCATTTAGCTCTCTGCTGTGAGAGTGATGTCCATGAGTCGGTCTTTATGTCTCTCAGCTTGAGGTTTCTCTTGATGGTATCCTTGAACCGGAGACGAGGGTGTCCTCTCTGTCTGTGACCAGAAGTAGAGGATCTGCTTTGGTAGCCTGTCTGATGACATCCTCATGAGGTGTCCAGTCCACATGAGATTCTTTTTGATCAGAAGATCTTCCATAGAGGGCAGCCCTATCCGACCGAGTATTTCCTTGTTTGTCACTTTGTCCTTCCAGGTTAGCCTCATGATCGAACGCAGATTTCGCATCATGAAGGCATGCAGCTTTTTCATCTGTCGTATGTACACTGTCCAGGCCTCGGCTCCGTATAGTAAGGTGGATAGCACAATTGCGCGGTAGATCTTGCCTTTGACCCGCGTGGACACATGGTGGTTGTTCCAGAGTCTCTGGCGTAATCGGCCGAAAGATGCGCTAGCCTTGGCCATCCTCCTCTGTATTTCAGCATCAATGCGTCCATCACTTGATATAGTGCTTCCGAGGTAGGTGAATTCCGGAACAGAGTTCAGCTTGTTTCCATCAACCATGATATCCTCCTCACGGGTGCTTGTAGAGTTGGGTTGGAACAGCACTTCCGTCTTCTTGATGTTAATCTTCAGGCTGAACTTCTTTGATGCATCGGAGAAAGCATTCACTATTCTCTGGATCTCTTCAGCAGAGTGGGCAACCAATGCACTGTCATCTGCGTATAGCAGCTCTCTCACAAGTATCTGGGTAGTCTTGGTCTTCGCTCTGAAGTGTGCGACGTTGAATAGGTCAGCGCTCTGTCTAGACTGTATATAGACGCCATCTCCCATGCCTCTGAAAGCCTCGACGAGCACTGCTGATAGGAAGATGGAGAAGAGCGTGGGGGCCAGTACACAGCCTTGCTTGACACCATTGGTAACACCGAACGTTTCCGAGACTTCCCCTCCAACACTCACATTCGCCATCATTCCCGTATGTAGAGCCTCGATCATGGTTGTAAATTTTTCTGGGCATCCATATTTCAGTAGCTGCCATAGCCCGGTCCTTCCGACTGTATCAAACGCCTTCGTGAAGTCGACAAATACCATGTATAGTGGTCGGTCCTGCTCAATGCACTTTTCTTGTAGTTGTCGGAGACAAAATATCATATCCACTGTGCTCCGGTTGGATCTGAAGCCACACTGTGTCTCCGGAACTACTTCTGGTGTTATGTGAATAGATAGTCTGTTGAGCAGGATCCTGGCGAAGATCTTGCCTGCTATGGAAAGAAGAGAGATTCCTCTGTAGTTCCCACAGTCTGTTCGATCTCCTTTCTTGTAGATGGTTACAATGCTGGCATCCTTCCACGCTTGTGGTACAGAACCCTCTTCCCAGGCTTTGGTGATTAATTGGTGCAGTCTGTTGGACAGATTGTCTCCTCCGTGCTTCCATACTTCAGCAGGAATTCTATCACCCCCATGTGCTTTGCCATCTTTCAGGCCGGCGATTGCTCTAGCCATCTCATCCATGTTTGGAATCTCATCAAGGCATGTGTTGGTAATGCGCTGCGGGATGTTGACAAGAGCTTCATGTTCTATGTCGCCAGGGACGTTGAATAGTTTTTGGAAGTGTTCACTCCATCTTGCCACAACTCTCTTGCTTTCGGAGAAGGGCTCCATTTCATCTGTTGACTTCAGGTGAATAGGACCCTTTTTCGCGGGTCCCCACACTTCCTTCAATCCATTGTAGAAGCCCTTCATGTCGTTTCTGTCTGCAGATCTCTGCAGCTCCTCTGCCTTCATTTCCCACCATTCTGACTTCAGGGCACGGGTGCGTTTTTGTAGCAGTCTGCAGGCATCTTTGTACGCTGCAATGGTGGATCTAGTACTCCTGGTCTGCAACACTCTCTGGTGGGATTGGTCTCTTCTGCTCATAAGATTTTGTAGCTCCTGGTCGTTGGGGTCGAACCAGTCCTGGTGTTTTCTGTCTGGCTTGCCGATAAATGTTTTAGCTTTGTTGTATACTACCTGTTGCAGAGCTGCCCATTCCTCATCTGGTGTTGAGCTTTCCTTCTCCTCCCATTGGGCGAGAGCGCTGTCCATCTCATGTTCGAAGCTCTCCCTATGACTGAATGTACGTAGTTTTGCTGTGTTTAGCTTGGTCGGTTTTCTTACCCCTTGCCTGTTGTGCTTTTGTCGTACTCTAAATGCCACTTTTGACCTCAGCATATGGTGATCGGTCCAGCAGTTAGCTCCACGCATGGCTCGAGTACTGTGGATGTCCATCTTATCCCGACACCTCGTGATGATGAAGATCATATGCCAGTGTCCGGAACAAGGATGCATCCAGGTGGTCTTGCGTTCATCCTTCTGCTTGAACATGGTGTTCGTCACTATCAGTTCGAACTCAGAGGACAAAGCCAGTAGAAGCTCGCCATTGGAGTTGCGTTTCCCGATCCCATATTTGCCCATGACCATGGTCCATTTGTCATTGTCTCTTCCTATCCTTGCATTGAAGTCTCCTATCAGCAGTAGCTTATCGGTACGAGGGATGTCTCTGAGCGTACTTGACAGCTGGTTGTAGAAAGCCTCCTTGTTATCGTCCGGGTTTGTCATTGTTGGAGCGTAAACACTGATAATTGTAGCATAGTTGTCCTTGCACAGAGGTAGTCTCATCATTATGATTCTGTCACTTATTGGCCGTGGCATTTCTGTCAGCTTTGTCACGATGTCCTTCTTGATAGCAAAGCCCACTCCAGCCTCCATTCTCTCTCCTTTGGGTCTGCCACTCCAGAAGAAAGAGTATTCCAAGTCATTAAGACTACCAGACTCTGAGAACCTTGTTTCGCACAGGGCGGCAATGTCTATATTGTACTTGGCGAGTTCCATTGCTACTAGTGCAGTACGTCTTTCCGGTCGGTCGGCTGCTTCTCGGTCGAGGAGAGTCCTGACGTTCCATTGAGCAATTGATAGTTGTGCTCTTCTTCCTAACTGATTTTTCACTGTCGACGGAAGATGAGGTCGAGCAGCGCGGTCCTTGGTAACCCGGGCGACGACCGGTTCGGTATGGTAATTCGTGCGGTTGTGCATTTCATGAGAGCTGCTTGCAAAAAGTGTTGAAGTGCTGCTGGCTTTTGCAAGTTACTAGCGGCATTCTCTCGGGGAGCAAATAGAGGTCTCACACCGGCAAGAACACGTCAAGACAGTCGCGAGCTATTTGTCCCTGCAGTGGCTGGCCGGGAGATGTTGGGAGTTCCATTCATCAACCACCCTTGATGCTGCCACAATGACATGGTTTTCTGTTAGGGTTTGCTCCCTTAGCCTTCGGTTCTGTCGAGAACCTGTATCACAAAGCAGTGGTTTTCAACTCTGCAATGCAGGGGCGTCAAACTCCCTGAGGTATTGTAGTACCAGAGGTGCTGTAACACTTGCATACCGCCAGTACCAGATACAAACATCGCTGCTGCCCGACACTGACTATTTACCCATAGTTGGGGGATTGGAATGGTGACTCGGGACGTATCCACTCGCCGGTGGGCCCAGCACACGACACTTCTGGGGCTCCAATCTGCTCCGAGATATCTAGCACATTTGCCTGGGGCCGCAAGGTGCCCAGTATCCGCAGTGTACCACGAGGAGGTTGTGCTAGAGTCTTGTCGATGGAGAGGCTATGTACCAGCAGGGGAGACTTACGCACTCGGCTCCCTTTTCACTCCAAGGAGCTATCTGGCGGCTGTAGTTGAAAGCGAGAGTATGAAGCAAAAGCTACACACTACACACTACACTACAGCACTAGGCGCTTCACAAAGACCTGTGTTGACACACCACACCACATTATTATCTTAGCGCCACAAAAATCACGTAAAACAGCCGGCTTCACAAAGCGTTCGGATGACGTTTGACGTTGTGTAAATGCCAGCGTATATGTAAAAAACTAAATTGAGAGATGTCTGTGGAGCGGGCCGCATGTTGATAACAATCTTTTGGACTCTCGATGAGTCAATGGCTTCCTTTTTCACTTGCCATCTGACAATGCTGTTCAAATTACAATCGTTTTGATTTATTTGGGGTTGCTTAGTTACCATCGACTACTCTGGGAAGCATACAGCTAAGCTATCGTTACTGCACGAAGACTGTTCCTTCACATATCCACCACTGTCTATAGCCAAATCCTCATTTATACAGCTGAGAGAACTGAGGCAATTTGGAGTTAACGAAATTGCACAAACGTTGAAACGGCAGCAAAATTGTTCAAACCTGGTTTCTTTCGATTGAAAGCTACCGCTCCCTACATTTCTAATTGATAGGCGCAGGACCAGTGCGTTCTCACTCTTGAAAATATCCGATTTTTAGGGTTACAAATTGGCAATGACCGTCCCAAATGTGGGAAGTTAGAAAGAAAAGTACCAACATTAGCCTGTATCACCTCCAGGGACGTCTAAAACATATGCTTAATGGCTTTCACAGCGTCCCAGAACAAGCAGCTGATAGGCTTTGGTTCGTTTAGCTGGCACACATTCTCTAGAAATCGTCCACTTGATAACAAGATTTAACAAGATTTGCCATCCAAGCCAAAGGCCCAGATGGCAAGTGGACAAGGAAGCCATTGGCTTATCGAGAGTCCAACAATGTTCACCTACTTATAACCCGCCCTCCTGATATATGTGTCAACCTTGTTTTTAAACATATTCACGCTGCTAGCAGTTACACAATCTGTAGACAGTTTGTTCCATTCATTTATTGTCCTCTGTGAGAACGAGTGCTTCCTGATGTCCAATCTACATTGATCCTTTACTAATTTTACCTCATGTCCTCTAGTTCTGCTATCCTTCTTGAGTGAGAAAAACATATTTCTATCAATATTTTCATACCCATTCAATATCTTAAAAAACTTCAATCTGATCTCCTCTTAACCTCCTTGTCTCTAGAGTTGTTAAACCACATTCTTTCAGGCGTTCTTCATAACTAAGGTCTCTAAGTTCTGGAATCATTTTAGTTGCTCTCCTTTGTATGCGTTCAAGCGTATCTATATCCTTCTTACGATATGGCCTCCATGCTTGTATACAGTATTCTAAATGAGGTCTAACTATTTCTTTTTAAAGAGGTATAATTAACTTTTTTCCCTTGTATGTTATGTTTCTTCTAATCAATCCAAGAAACACCACACTGCTCTGAAACTTTCATATCAGCGCTTATTGTAACTCCTAAGTCCTTTTCTTTTACAGTAGTACCCAGAACAGTATCTCCCATTTTATAGTTTACATTCAAGTTCCCATATCCTGTATGTAGGCATTTACATTTCCCAAAATTGAACAGCATCTGCCATTTTTCAGACCATTTCACTAATCTGTCTAGATCGTTTTGTAAATGTTGTTTATCACCATCAGTATTAACCTTTCTAAACAGTTTTGTGTCATCCGCAAATTTCAGTACGTTACTTGTTATACTCTCGTCCAAGTCATTGATATAAATTAAGAATAATATAGGTCCTAATACTGATCCTTGAGGTACCCCACTCAAAACCGATTTCCAATTTGAAACTTCTCCATCTACTACAACTCGTTGTCTTCTGTCAGTCAGCCATTGTTCTATCCATTCAGTTATGCTATCCCCGATACCATGGGCTTTTAATTTAAGTAGCAATCTTTGATGTGGCACTTTGTCAAAAGCTTTCTGAAAATCTAAGTAGATAATATCTACTGTCGATCCCACGTCTATCCACTTAGTGATTTCTTCCAAAAAACATAACATATTTGTTAAGCATGACCTCGCTTTAAGGAATCCATGTTGAGATGAATTTAATAATTTATGCTTAACGAGGAAGTCCACCATATGGTCTTTAATTAACCTTTCTAATAATTTACAAATCACTGACGTTAAACTCACTGGTCTGTAATTCTCTGACTTATTTCTCGAACCCTTTTTAAATAATGGTATGATGTTTGCTTATTTCCATTCAAACGGAACAACTCCCTCTTTTAATGACAAGTTGAATACTCTTGCAAGTGGTATACTGATTTGATCTACTGTTTCCATTAGTAATTTTGGAGGAATCCCATCCACTCCCGGTGATTTGTTATCCTTCATTGCCTTTATTGTCTTAGCTACCAATTCTGGAGTTACAACTAACGGTCCTAAATAGTCAGATTTAGCCCCCTGAAATTTAGCATCAGCAACTGGTAATGAACTAATATCTTCTTTGGTAAACACTGAACTGAAGTAACCATTTAGGTCTTCCGCCATTAAAAACCCCTGTGATATTATATTTCCAGCACTGTCTTCTAGAGGTCCAACCTTCTCTTGTACGTTTTGTTTACTCCTGACATATGCATAAAAACTCTTGCTGTCATTTTTTATGTTACATGCCAGTTTTTGCTCATAGCTTCTTTTAGATTGTCTGATTTCAGTTGTAGCTGCATTAAGTGCCTCTTTGTATTTTGCATAGTCTTCTTCCTTTCTGGTACGCCTATAAACCTTCCACATAGTTTGTTTTAGCATTATTTTTCTAATTGCCTCTTTTGACAAATGTTTCTTTCTACACCGTTTTCCTTGTTTTCGGAAGGGAACAAATTTATCGATGATACTCTCAATTTCATATTTTAGAATATTCCAACATTCAATTGCGGTCTTATTCATCAGCATGTTATTCCAATCTAGCTGTGCTAAGTATTTTCTCATATCTTTGTAGTTACCTTTGTGGAAGTTTCTCTTGTACGTTTTCTTATTTTTACTTTCTGATTTTACATTGATGTCAAAATGTATTTGATTATGGTCACTATTACCCAATGGTTCAAATATTTTTACATTGTCCACTAATTCTTTTTGTGATGACAAAACTATTTCTAATACATTTTCTCCCCTGGTTGGTTCTAGTACGTGCTGAGTAAGAAAGCTATCCTGGATTAAACATAGAAATTGTTGATCCTCAATCCCTGTGCTCTCTAGAGAATTCTATTGTATGTGTCCATGGTTAAAATCTCCCATTATGATACATTCCCCTTTACTAACTTCCTTTATAGCATTTTTTATTTTTGTGTTGTCCTCTTCGTTTATGTTTGGACTTAGGTAAACTAATCCAATAGTTAATTTTGAATTTCCTGAAACAATTTTGCACCAAACAGCTTCATCGCAATCTGCTTCCCTTTCTAGTTTTATTTCATAAGCCTGAATAGATTCTTTAACATATAAAATAACTCCCCCGCCCCTTCTGCCTATTCGATCTTTCCTAAACATTACGTATCCTGTCAGTCCTAATTCAGCATCTGTTATATCTATGTTGGCCCATGATTCAGTTATACCAATTATGTTCTACCATAATGTTTAATTCATTTTTCTTATTTACTATGCTCCTTGCATTTAAACATACGCATCTATAACCTTTTTCAGATATGTTTTTCGGATGATTTGATATTGGTTTATCTGTGCTAGTGGCCTCTTGTTCTGCTTGAGACACCTCTAGGTAACCCCCCTGCACTTCTAGTTTAAAGAATGTTTACTTCCAAAAATATTTGTCATTGTACCAAAGTCGCTATCTACTGCTGCTGAAAGTTTGTACGCGAATACTGCCGCCCCCTTTCCACTTAAATGAAGCCCATCCTTCATGTACATATCAGCTCTCCCAACAAAACTTCCCCATAAATCCACAAATCCAACTTCCTCTTCCCTACACAGCCTCTGGACTAACATGTTAATTGCCATCCCCCGACAATTTCGATATTTGTGACCCCTCCTGCCCATTACAGGTAACATCCCTGACAGTATTACCTGGTCAACCTGCGTCTGTTTCAGTGTTCTGACCAACTGCCTATATTTCCTAACTATGGCAGTTGTACCCTCCCTCTCTACGTTATTTGTCCCTACGTGTACTAAAACAGATCCACCCTTACCCGAGCCTACGATGTTTTTTACCCTCTCAGTTATCGCCTCTATTTTGGCTCCAGGCAAGCAGACCACCACATCATCTCCCTTGTTTTAGACTTTGTCGGTCTTCCTAACTATCGAATCCCCCACAAACACCCTCGCTCTCTTCCCCTCTATCACTGCTGCAGAATAACTCTTCCTTTCGATCCCCTCCATCACATTCTGTCCTGACCCCTTCCCTCCAGTCTCCCCCACTTCCCACTCCTTTGCTCTTGTCTCTCCCACTCCCCTCTTCCTTCACTCCGGTTGTCTTCCCTCCCGTTCCTTTCCTTCCCGTCTCCTTACGTCCTGTCTCCCTATGACCTGTCACCTTCCCTCCTCTCGGCTTCCTCCCAGGCTGAGGTGAGCTCTCCCTAGCATCTCTTGTGTCTTTCCCCACTTTATCGTCTACTGTTCCCCCACCGGAACTACTGGCACAACTCCCCTGTTCCCTTCCCACCATTGCCACAACGAGCAGCCTCAGCTCTTCCAACTCCACCTCTAGTTCCTTCATTCTTGCGCATCCCCTACACTCAAAACTAAAACTATCTGCCTGGACCTCAGCCCAGGACTTCTCGCACCCAGACTTGACGTTGCTAATCCGCTGTTCCGATATTCAGAAGGAAAGTATGTAAAACGTAATCGCGATCGAGATACATATGTGTACATTCACATCCACAGGCATGTGCGAACGGCCCCTCGGTCTCTGACACAAGTACGCACCCACTCATGCATTGCACCTATGTCATGACGACATATTTAAATTTAGTACTATGCACCATTAAAACGTATGGTTTGTACCGTGGCACAATTTCGAGTTTGCGTGTAATTCGATGGTCTGACGGTGTCAGCAATGCGTACGATACATTTATGTGACACAATTCGTGAAACACTTATGACACCAATACGCATAATGTAATTCTTGCGAAATAAAAATTAAATAACCAAACCTAGATTTCGTAAACATTTTGCTGGATGCGATAATTCAAAACATGTGCGTATGTATCATGAGAGGATTTTTGTACAACATTGCATAGACGCAGGCAGCCATTGCGAGCTGTCAGTTTGTTGACGAATCCACTGCTAGCGTTCATGGCATTGTGTGCAGGTTTGGGTAGTAACCCACTGGTTTGTACAGCCACCTGGCCGCATAGTAGGGCACACATTATAATTAACACATATCTTCTAACTTATTGCTTCCACCATAGTGCATTTATGAAAAAAATAATTGTCACGCATTTGTTATTTCAGGTTAAGTTTTCTGTGGAGATTATTCGCACCCCTTATACGAAAGAGAGTAATTATGAATTACGAGAGACACCTACTGTACGAACAACGAAACACGCACAGCTCACGTCGCTGTAGAAATTTCCACGGATCTCTGGGCAGGTAAAGTAAGTTTGCATATCACGCATATTTTGCAACAGTACCGTGGCATATTTATGAGTTTGCATGTGACTAGGGGGTCTGACGGTGTCAGCAATGCGTGTTAGGAGACCTTTATTTGACACAAGCCGTGTTAGTATTACATAAAGTGTACAACGGCACATATTTTGAAACAAAAGACAACTGTTTCATACGTTGGCAATTTTTCTGACAATCCAGCACGGTATTCGGAATAAAGTGGTACAAAGGCTAATCATGACATCATCATCAATGTCGTCGTCGTCGTCGTCGTCGTCGTCGTCGTCGTCGTCGTCGTCGTCGTAGTCGTCCGGAGGACAGGTGTTATAGACGTTCACAATACTTCTCCACAGATACCGAATTTGAAAAGTTATGCACGAGAGACATATGTTTCTCTCCTTTTCACCCCGGATGTCAGGATACCGAGGAGAGCAACTAATGTCTGTCGTGCATAACTTTACAAATTCAGTAAATGCTATCCCAAATTCAGAATTCAGAAGAATGTAGTTCTGGATATTAAGTTTGGTCTTCAATGTTCATGTTCTGGTGGCCAAGAAACTAGCTCGTCCCGTCTTCAGTGACTTGGATTCGCCACGCCTCATATATATATATATATATATATATATATATATATATATATATATATATATATATATATATATATATATATATATATATATATATATATATATATATATATATATATTGCCAAAGATCTCAGCGAAAATCAGATGAGGCGAATCCAAGTCACTGAAGATTATCAAATATAAAATGTATGTGTGTGTATATATATATATATATATATATATATATATATATATATATATATATATATATATATCAACATATATATATATATATATATATATATATATATATATCAACATATATATATATATATATATATATATATATATATATATCAACATATATATATATATATATATATATATATATATATATCAACCTGTAATTTATGTTTTGTAAGACAGAATCTACTATGACAGTAACCCACCAAAAATAATCACGACATTACTAGTTTCATGTACATTCATTTGTAGCCAATGAAGTCGATGTTTTACACTAAAAGCTGAAAGTTTACTGTAACAAAGATTTTGACATGTGATGGTCACCGAGTTGACAACGACATGAAATCACGTACACGTAACTTGTTTAAGATATTGTTATTATTGGCATATTATGTCAATAATCAATTACACGTATAAAGTTTTCATGTGTAGATATTGTTAGTTATTTTTCGACGATTGTAGCCTTAAACACATTCAGGCCGTTTATATGAAGCTGTAGGTCCATCTGAATGTGTCCTAAAGTAATTAATGCAAAAAGATAGGCTATAAATATTCATCACAGCGTTCCCCCGGAGCGTGCGTGTCCTACCACTGTTACGACTCGCCTTCACATTGGACACAGCCTCGTTTGTTTTTCAGCCATTTGGCGAAATGCCATAGACGCTCAATAAGAGACTGTTCCTGCACATTAAACATTCACAGGACGTCTTCGCCTCGTTGTTGAAACACATCGAGTCATCAACCATTCCTAAGAGAGAACTGTGAGGTGTGTATGTGTCTGATTTCCTTGTAGTGTGGTGTCATCAAGTCGCCGTTGTCTTTTTTCTTCAGTAATAATTCCAATGTTGTGCGTTGCTTCAATCCCAGCTAGGTTGCAATCAGATTTGCTGTTACTATCAATATGTATACTTCTCTATCTACAGCCGGTGGTCACGATGAATCGAATGAGGGCAACCCTTGCGCTCTGCGTATTCATCCTCGTAGTGGCGTCGTACGTCGAGGCGAGCAACGAGGCAGAGGAGACGAACAACAACGACAAGTCAGTTATCCAACTGAAGGAAGCAATCGACACGTTCAAGGACGCTTTGTCTCGGCAAAAGAGACATAGTGAGTCCGTATGTTATCATAGATTTTATTGGCACACAATATTTTGTATTTCAATCATAATTATTATGATATAAGACATGAAACATTAAGCAATTTATAAAGATGCCTTGATTTATGCTTCGTCGACACTTTTGATTACGTTTCACCAAATGAAAATGTATCATTATGCAATTATGAAAAGGCTTCCTAAAATCACAAGCAAGGCAGTTAAACATTTTCAAGATTGTTATATCAATGCATTACTAGTGGTAGTGGCCAGCTTCTGTCTCGGGAGACAATGCTTATGTTTGCTGCATCACGTCGGTTGATTGCGAACATGACGTCAATTCATTACCTGTACATATATTCGCAAGACTGTTGACATTAGTTCGAAACGGCTATGTGTAAAATTAATATCTTCCTTTTAGCTAAGGACCTCTACTGCGGAATCTGTCACCCGAATCACCATTTCCCGACTGAGCCGCCGTGTATCAAATGGAAGACGGTTTGTGTGAAGAAAGGAAAATGTGGTAGCTGGTGGAGTCGCCGCTCCTGCTGCATGTAAGCGTCGTTGATAACTACGGTCAATCAACATATGAATGTTAACAATATTGCGATATGTGTCAGGTGTTATACTTGTCCTTGTTATATAGCGTTGGCTGGTTCCCGAGTAATTTTTGTGATTATAACGCCCGCTGGGACCGGTTTGGGCTGCTTTCGACAGTAGGAAATTACTCCGATGAATGTAAACACAAGGGAACGTCATGGAGCGTGTCCAATACGTCATTGTCTTTAATACTTAAACACATCGTTTTAACTTCGTCCATAATGAAGTAATGTTGATCATCCGACTGAGATAAAGTGACATTATTACATATTATCAATAAGAAAAAGATCACCAATATTACAATAAGTAGCTACAAAAGTTGTAGCTGTCGTTTCACCAGTACCACTTATTATCGGTATATGGGTATTATTGTGGCACCTGTTTGTTGACAGTATGTATTATCGGTATATGGGTATTATTGTGGCACCTGTTTGTTGGCAGTAAAGATAAGGAGGAAATTGATAAAAAGTGGTGCTGCGAGCAAGGGGCTATGTTCTATCTGCCACATACCTATCCGCCGCTGTACTTCTGCACCAACAAAGGTAAGAACACTGTTGTTTCGGGCATCTCAGTGGTTACATTTGCATACGATATTGTTTTTTACAAATATATTATTTTATGCTACAGTTGCATTACGCGTACACTATAATTGTATAATCAACATTATATTTCCCTGTTATAAGCAATAC